>JAQIUQ010003802.1:0-145000 GCA_030378365.1 Hybognathus amarus
GGCGCTTTTCAAAGTTACATATATACTTGGCCAAAACGGCTAAACTCAACAGTCTACAGTCATATTAGTATTACATATCAGACTAATCAGTGAAGGAGACTTGAGTAACATTGCCTTGCTCAACTGTGTGATTTTTCATGTCTATGCACCATTTATTCAAGATTCTCAACTGTCGTGTCCAGCGTCTTCCAGCAATGGATGGGGTTATTTCTGCAAAGAGCAACTTGGGAGCCATGGCAGACATTTGCTGCATACCTGATTAAAAGATTCTACGCTCCAGAGTCAACAGATCAATTATCACTTAGATTCCTCTTTCACATCCTGATCATGGCTCGCTGTTCTTTCTTGTATACAATTATGAAATTGAAATTTAATATTCTTTCCATTCATAGTTTGTTCGCAGGCATTTAAATGCATGCAAGTATTTGATCCTAATTTTCAAGTCTGTTCCCCGTAACTTCTCTTTGTTTGCTAAGATATATATATAAAAAAAAAAAATTGTATAATTTTGTCCCCTTTCTTTTGCAGGATATGTATGGGTATGCTGGGTTTGCTCAGAATGCCTCAAAGATAATTGTGTAGTAATGGTCATTTCGAGGGTGAGTAAGCATATTGTTTTGTCTCCACATTTGGATGGGGTAGGACTGCTGCTGCTTCCGGCACAGGGATCGGAGTTTCAACAGCTCGTTTGCAGCTTCGATTACCCATCACTGAGATTTTTAACTTTTCCCTTGTTCAACTGGAATCGCATAAGATGGAGGCTCAATAAGCGTCAACATCGTCAACTTTCCAGATGGTCGTTGATGGATTACGTAGATCATGTGTAGTTATCTCTAGTCACTGGTTATTCTGTCTCGACATTCTATATATCATGTCCCGCTGGCAGGATCAATTAAATTCATGCTGTGATGCACTAACCCAGGAGGAACGTCACTAGCTCCTCCCAGCACTGTCATATTCTTTAAAATCAAATCTCTAATGAATTCTTCCACTGTTGATCTTTGAGTGTTTAACCTTGCTGATGTTGATTATGCTTAAACCAGCAGCATTACACTCCAAGTCAGAAAGCAAAATCCACTCATCCCCTTTTGATTACCTCTGTCTGCTCTCTGCAGTGGTCTCCTTCTTATTGTTATCAGATTATAGCTGTCCGTTACAGCGTTCATGGCTCATGCATCCAGGGGATTCATTCCAGGTGCTAAATTCTCCCGATTTTCCCCATGGTCTTTTCTAATTTCGTTCCTTCCCTAATTCCTTCCTCAAAGAATGACTATAAAAGCTTTGCATCACATTATCAATTTATAAATTAGGATTAAATTCTGTCCCCTCTATGATAAAATTTCTATTTATCATAACTAACGGAGCACTACTCTTTAACCTGGTTCAGGATTCGTCAGTTCTGTCCTCTATAGCTCTCTCCCTCCCAGTATACTGGTCATCCCTTCAAGATCTGGGCAGCCACTACAGCAGCTGATCGTGGCTTTCCACTTCAGCTACTAAGATCCTGGGCAGATGGTCTTCCTCTACATTAGAGTTATATAAGACTCGATCTAAAGATCATTCTCGAAGCTCAGCAAGCTCTGCAGTAACGATTCAGGTAAATTCCTATGCAATTACTGGTGGTGGTGTATGCTTTATCTATCTGGTGATTAGTCTCCGCTTGAATAATTCGCCTCGCGCCATCGCTGGCTATATGGTCCTTAAGGGGCCGGCTTTGCGCAGCCTAGCGGCTTTTCTAGGCACGTTAAGTTTATGCGCAGATCTAGCAGCCTAGCGACTCAGCAAACCTTGTCCGTGCGTGGATTAACATGACCTCGTCTCTGTGTGGCTCTGCATGGCCTTGTTTATATGTGGCTCAGCGTGGCCTCGTTTATATGTGGCTCAGCGTGGCCTCGTTCTTCATGTGGCTCAGCGTGGCCTCGTTTCTGTGGGGCCCAGCGCAGCCTTGTCTCAGTGTGGCTCAGCGCGGCCTTTCTCTGTGGCTCAGCGTGGCCTTGTTTTTATGTGCTCAGCGCGGCCTCATCTCAGTGGGGCTCAGCGCGGCCTCGTCTCCGTGGGGCTCAGCGTGGCCTCGTCTCTGTGGGGCTCAGCACGGCCTCGTCCATGTGGCTCAGCATGGCCTCGTCTCTGTGGGGCTCAGCGTGGCCTTGTCCATGTGGCTCAGCGTGGCCTTGTCTATGTGGCTCAGCGTGGCCTTGTCAATGTGGCTCAGCGTGGCCTCGTCTCTATGTGGCTCAGCGTGGCCTTGTCCATGTGGGCTCAGCGTGGCCTTGTCTATGTGGCTCAGCGTGGCCTCGTCTCATGTGGCTCAGCGTGGCCTCGTCTCATGTGGCTCAGCGTGGCCTTGTCTATGTGGCTCAGCGTGGCTTCGTCTCCGTGGGGCTCAGCGTGGCCTCGTCTCATGCGGCTCAGCGTGGCCTCGTCTCCGTGGGGCTCAGCGCGGCCTCGTCTCTGTGGGGCTCAACGTGGCCTCGTCCATGTGGCTCAGCGTGGCCTTGTCTACGTGGCTCAGCGTGGCCTCGTCTATGTGGCTCAACGTGGCCTTGTCTCTGTGGCTCAGCGTGGCCTCGTCTCTGAGGCTCAGCGTGGCCTTGTCTATGTGGCTCAGCGTGGCCTTGTCTATGTGGCTCAGCGTGGCCTCCGTCTCCGTGGCTCAGCGTGGCCTCGTCTATGTGGCTCAGCGTGGCCTTGTCCATGTGGCTCAGCGTGGCCTCGTCTATGTGGCTCAACGTGGCCTTGTCTCTGTGGCTCAGCGTGGCCTCGTCTCTGTCCGGCTCAGCGTGGCCTTGTCTATGTGGCTCAGCGTGGCCTCGTCCATGTGGCTCAGCGTGGCCTCGTCTCCGTGGCTCAGCGTGGCCTTGTCTATGTGGCTCAGCGTGGCCTTGTCTATGTGGCTCAGCGTGGCCTCGTCTATGTGGCTCAGCGTGGCCTCGTCTATGTGGCTCAGCGTGGCCTTGTCTATGTGGCTCAGCGTGGCCTTGTCTATGTGGCTCAGTGTGGCCTTGTCTATGTGGCTCAGCGTGGCCTCGTCTATGTGGCTCAGCGGGGCATCGTCTCACGTGGCTCAGCGCGGTCTTGTTCACGTGGCTCAGCGTGGCCTCGTTTTATGCGGCTCAGTGCGGCCCTTTCGATGCGGCTCAGCATGGCCTCGTTTTACGTAAAAATAAATAAATAAATAAATATATAAATACAAATAAAATTCATAAATAAATAAATAATTAATAATAATTTATTCTAAGCGTGAGCAAATGCGTAAATGCCTCATGTAATTCAGCAGCAGAAAAGTATCTTTCATATGAAGTTAAGCATGCTCCACTTTAGATTGTAGAGTTCTGTTCCCACTACAATATCGATGGAACTCTACTATCCATGGAAATTGATATATCCATATTTCCTGCTGTTTGCTAACTCTTTTTTCTCCTTCTATTTTAGGAACCACATAACATACTGCTGGTGGGTATACCTTCCTTTCATGTTCTTTGGGGGTGGGCTTCGTCCAGTGGAATCATTTTTCCACTCATTTTTGGGGGTTGGCTGCGCCCCTGCCTTCATCTTCAGGCAGGATATGCAGAATCCGTACCCTCGGATCGCGAGTTACGGACGGGGCCTACGCCAAAGAACTTATTGCATATATGGCTTGCTGGGCTGTTAATAAAATGCTTCATTGTACAGTATCTTATCTCCTCGAGTCTTTCTGGTAGAAATGAAAGCGTAGCGTAAGTTCTGCCGGGAAGACTCAATTGTCACGTCATTATTACCTTCTCATCTATCCAATCGCGATCTAATACGTGATGTATAAAAGACCCGTACTTACACTTGTCTGAGTTCGCAGATGCTGACGCTCCACTTTCCACCATCCTCCCCACCTCCACTAAGACGCTCCATCCTTCCACCACCACCAGGTCGGTCCCTTCCAAAACCCCAAGGGGGGGTTGGCTGCGCCCCTGCCTTCATCTTCAGGCAGGATATGCAGAATCCGTACCCTCGGATCGCGAGTTACGGACGGGGCCTACGCCAAAGAACTTATTGCATATATGGCTTGCTGGGCTGTTAATAAAATGCTTCATTGTACAGTATCTTATCTCCCGAGTCTTTCTGGTAGAACTATGCTAACAACTTGGTGAGGATAAACAGTTGGCCTGGCTACTACATCAACGACATGAAGCTACTGGTTTACCAGCTGCTCGCTTATGTGCTGAACTCACCAACTATGGACACTCTGGGGATCTGGAAGTATGGATCATTGAATATTTTCCCGGACTGGAACTCTATTGAGCATCTCTGGAGAGATCTGAAAAAGGCTGTGCACTGATGCTCCCGATCCAACCTGGTGTAGCTTTGAGAGGTTCTGCAACAAAGAATGGGAGAAACTGCCCAAAAATAGGTGTGCCAAGCTAATAACATCATACTCAAAAAGACTTGAGAATGTAATTTGTGCCAAATGTGCTTCAACAAAGTATTGATCAAATACTGTGAATTCTGTCATCATTTACTCACCCTCAATTAATTCAAACCTGCATGATTTTTCGTCTTCTGCTGAACACAAAGAAAGATATTTGGAAGAGTGATGGTACCAAACAGTCGATGTACCCCATTGACTTCCATAGTACTTTTTTCCTTCAGTGGAAGTCAATGGGGTACATCAACTGTTTGGTTACCGACATTCTTCAAAATATCTTCCTTTCATGAATGAATCTCTAAAAGCCTAATTTTAGAGATGGACACCATTGAAAGTAATTCCAGTTTCCAAAGCAGTAAGTAATGTTTATTCAGTCAGATATCAGTGATTCAAACCAGTAACTCCAGAGTTTGATCAATTTTTATGAACAATTCATAAGATTTGTCATTTGCTTGTGCATCTGATACACTTTCCCATATGTATGTACTTTAATAGTTTGTCACAAAAAATTACTTCTTACCTAATTTCCTGATGTTGAAAAGAGAAATGCCCATGTTATTTGTAAACGACCCATGATGGAAAGTATTATTTTTTAGAAAACATCAAAATAAAAGATAGTTTTTACAAATTCATCCACACACAGTTTGCATTTCGAAATTATTTTATTGGTCATGTACTTCAGTTGTTTGGCGACTCGCTGCCGTGTGTTAGTCCACGGCACCGTCCACGCTGACACACTCCTCCAATGAAACAGCAGCTGGAATGATTGACAGATCTGTGATGTTTTCTCATCCATGAATCTGTCAGTCATATGTGGAGAACTGGTCATAAGAGGCCAAACCCCTATCATGTCCACTGACTGGCCATCACAGGCTCGCAGCCAGTAGCGTAGGGGTAGAGATGAGTCCGCATCGTTCCGGGACCCGTCTCCACTGCGCTCGGCTCGGTTCAGACACGCTCCAGGTCTTTGTACCTCTTGCGCAGGACAGACACGCTGGTCCTTAAAGAGCACAGGGTCCAGGCGAAACTGAGAGTGCATTAGAGGCATGTAACCAAACCAGCTTGCGAAGGTGTTGACACACTCCTGCCTCTGGGTGAAGTGCTCTGGGTTCGCCCACGGCACCATCTTAGTGCCCTTTGAAGGAGACAGAAAATAAGATGTTAAGAACACATGGCCAAGTCTATACTAATCCCAATACATGAGAAAACACACCTTTTTGTCTATGTTATGGCCTATAATCAGTAACGTGTTTTTAAAGTTACGCTGTAGAGTGTTAAATTGAAATTAAAACGCCATTTTTCTAAATTATCCGGATTAAAGCTACAATACCTAAGATTGGCATGTCGCTAGAGGGCGCTACATTCAAAACAACAACAACGGCTTTGCTTGATGACGACGTGGAGGAACATGGAATGATGGGAACTGTTGTTTTCAACTCCACCGTGGATAAATCAGTCAGACGGGAATCGAAAATTAGTTGTCATGGATGAGGTAAAGTTCGATTTCTATAAATGTTGCGTTTAATGACATGCTTGTTTTTCATTAAACTGAAATAGCCGCAAGAAAAGTCAGGTTTAAAAGTAAATTAGTTATCACAGATGTTACTGTACGAGTCACTGGACGAAGCTATGGTGGAGAGGGTTTGAAGTCAAATCGTTGCTAATGTATCCTGACTTCGCCCTATGCTGCAATATGCATTTAGTTTTGCATTCATTTACAGAAATCAGCTGCTTGAATGACAATTACTGATGTTATTAGATTTTTCAGGTGATATTCTCAATTCATTCAGTTAACGGATGTTCTGAGGTAAAATTTTCAGACTGCAGACTCAGCAACGATTGTATTTAATTGTACAGTACAATCATAACATAGAACAGACATTATCTTCCTTTCATGTCATTAAACATAACAATATTGCTGGCCATATACTGATGAGAAAGTGCACGTCCGGTGTGCGATACTGGACTTTGTCCTAGACGTGGCGCGGCTCTTCTCGTCCGGTGTGCGACCCCCTTTACAGCCAACAGTTCACATTCCGAGAATAATTGAAAAGAATAATGCACCAGAATGTGCACCATTCCATTACAAATGCGCGAAACAAGCTGACGTTTGTTGCTTGATAGACGCAAACGCACAACTACAACTTCCGCATTTATCCAGGACTACACGTAGTACGAGCGGAAACCGAGGTAACGCGGATATGACGCGATTGACTGGCGACTCCCAGCTCACCCCTGCTCACACGCCCCGTTTCCTTGGTTAAAATCTCAATTTTCTCGCGATTTAAACATTGCTTGAAACATTTGGAATATTGTAAGTTATCATCTTAACTAAATATATAACACTGGCCTTGTGATTTTGGGATATTTTAATGCAAAAATCTTAGGTATTCCACCTTTAATGTGACGTAGCCGAAGAGTCAGGGGGTTAAACTTTTGAAAAGGATGATGATGTGTACATTTTTAATTTCTAGTGCTATCCTTCAGAAGATATTTATGTTTCACAGAAGACAAAATCAAAGAATGTGTTTGACCTGGATGATTTCTACTTGATGAACAGTGGGCAGTTTTATAACAAATATCACAATGTACACATAAAAACAGTTGTGGACCATCCAGGTAATGACACTGAGTTCTTCACTATATCAGTGTCAGTGTTTCTGAACATTGTAGTCTTGAGTTTCTTTTGGGAACGAACACGTCACAATATTCCTCATTATAATAATTCATACGCAGAAAAAAGGGCGGGCCTGGTTGAGTTAGTTAGTAGTGTGTTAAACTGGCGGTTATGGGAAGGGGCGGGACATTTCCCAAACACACTTGAGCGCTTTGACCAATAACAACACACCGCTTCAGATGAATTGGAGAAGTCTGGAAATAAAGCAAAATTAAATGAAAAATGAAAATATTCTTCATATGCCATGTTCATAATTTATAGCAAAACATCAAGCATTCATTCAGTCTCAAACAGATTATTTAAAAGAAGTTATTACTCCAACACCTGCGTGACATCATTACCAACGTGGTTGAATGACCAATTTGCTGAAAAGATGGTTTCGGGAATCAGTCGTGACTAGCAAGTTGATTTATTCAATATTGCATCGTACTATAGTACGTAAGCAGCGAAGTCACAGTGTTGTACGGGAAACACACCCAGAGCGTTACTGACAGACTGGGAAGAGAGGAGCCGCAACAATGGAGAATATGAGGAGAACAACATTCAAGCAGGAAAACCTGTTCTAGTAGAGCCAATCTTTAAAGCTACACTGTGTGATTTTTACCCTCATCTAGCGGTGAAAAGGTATATGACCATCCAGTGAATGTTAGTTCCCTTTCGTCCTGGGAGTTCCCTGACGAATCGGGGATTACGCTAGGCAGCCTTATTACCTCTGATAGAATTAACAAAGAGCCAATAACCATTGGCATGCAATCGTTGCATTCCGCGAGCCGCCTACAAGCGCGGATATAAAAGCGGAAGTAAACATTGCATAGACACTTTTTGCTTCGGAGCCTCTCAGAGCTTACCTGCTGTTCTGAAGAAAACGAGCCTGGTGAAGAAATTTCTGTTCAGTTTTGTTTCTGTTTGGTACCAAAAGTTTTAATAAAAGAGCAGTCCGGGTTTTACAGCCCCTACTTCATTGTACCCAAGAAAGGCGGTGGATTACAGTCAATCCTGGACCTGCGAGTTTTGAACGAGCCCTGCACAAACTCCCGTTCAAGATGCTCACGCAGAAGCGCATTTTCGAGTGCATCCGTCCCCAGGATTGGTTTGCAGCGATCGACCTGAAGGGCGCGGTACTTCCACGTCTCCACTCTTCCTCGACACAGACCATTTCTACGGTTTGTGTTTGAGGGTCGAGCGCATATCAGTACAAAGTCCTACCCTTCGGGCTGGCCCTGTCACCCCGCGTCTTCACCGAAAGTTGCGGAGGCGGCCATTGTTCCCATGAGAGAACAAGGCGTTTGCATCCTCAACTATCTCGACTGGCTCACTCGCAAAAGGTGTTGTGCGATTCAGCGCGCCTTTCACGCGCTTTACAGCGCGCTTTACGGAGGAATGCATCCAGTCAGTGCTCACCTGCCTCAGGTCCTTTCAGGTCCTGCCTCAGCGGTTCCACTGAAACTATTTCAGAGGCTCCTGGGGCATATGGCAGCCGCCGTAACACCGCTCGGCCTGTTACATATGTGAACGCTCCAGCACTGGCTTCACGATCGAGTCCCGAGGTGGGTGTGGCAGAGCGGCACGTTCAGGGTCAAAGTAACCCCGCACTGTCGCCAAACCTTCTCCCCATGGTCGGATCCTGCGTTTCTTCGGGCCGGAGTGCCCTTAGTCCAGGTTTCCAGGCATGCTGTGGTTTTCACAGATGCCTCTGCCATGGGGTGGGGGGCCACGTACAAAGGGCATGCAGTCTTGGGTCTGTGGACGGGGCCCCAGCTGCATTGGCATATCAACTGCCTGAAGTTGCAAGCAGTACGCTTGGCTTTGTGCCGCCTCAGGAGGGTTCTCAAAGACAAGCACGTACTGCTCCGTACGGACAGCACTGCGACCGTTGCGTAAATCAACCTTCAAGGTGGTCTACGCTCCCGCCACATGTCGCAACTCACCTCCCACCTCCTCCTGTGGAGTCAGAAGCATCTGAGGTCGCTTCGTGCCACTCATGTTCCAGGGGAGCTCAACCGTGTGGCAGACGAGCTTTCACAGTTGCCTCCCCTGCCAGGAGAATGGGTGACTCCACCCCCGGGTGGTTCAGCTGATCTGGAGTGTTTCCGAGTCGCACAGGTAGACCTGTTTGCTTCTCCGGACACGACCCACTGCCAGTGGTTTTACTACCTGTCCGAGGGGACCCTCGGCACAGACGCCCTTTCCCACAGCTGGCCCCGGGACCTGTGCAAGTATGCGTTTCCCCCAGTGAGCCTTCTTGCACAGACGCTATGCAAGGTCAGGGAGGACGAGGAGCAGGTCCTGTTAGTGGCGCCGTATTGGCCCACCAGGACTTGGTTCACGGAACTCATGCTCCTCAGCCACAGCCCCTCCTTGGTCTCGATTCCTCTGAGGAAGGACCTTCTTTCTCAGAGACAAGGCACTCTATGGCATCCACGTCCAGACCTCTGGAGACTCCATGTCTGGTCCCTGGACGGGACGTGGAGGTTCTAGGTGATTTACCACAGGCTGTGGTAAACACCATCACTTCTGCTAGAGCTACCTCTACGAGGTGCCTCTACGCTTTGAAGTGGAACCTGTTTGTCGAGTGGTGCTCCTCCCGCCAGGAGGAACCCCGAACTTGCCCGATCAGTGTCGTGCTTTCTTTCCTACAAGATGGGTTGGAGCGTAGGCTGACCCCCTCCACCCTCAAGGTGTATGTTGAAGCAATAGCTGCGCTTCACGATGTAGTAGAAGGTAAGTCCATGGGGAAGCATAACCTGGTCATCAGATTCCTCAAGGGTGCTAGGAGGTCAAATCCGCCTCGTGCTTTGCACTCTGTACCCTCTTGGGACCAAGCTCTGGTACTGAAAGCTCTCCAAAGTCCTCCCTTTTGAGCCTTTGCTGACAGTAGAGATGAATATCCTGTCCATTAAGACAGCTCTCTTGTTGGCATTGGCCTCTTTCAAGAGGGTCAGGGATCTGCAGCCTTTTTCGGTTGACGAATTGTGCCTAGAGTTCGGGCCGGGCCCAAGGTTCCTACCACTCCCTTCGCGGACCAGGTAGTGAACCTGCAAGCGCTGCCCCAGGAAGCGCTGCCCCAGCCCTAGCTTTTCTCTGTCCTGCGGGTTTACATTGACAGAACGCAAAGCTTCAGGACCTCAGACCAGCTCTTTGTCTGTTACAGAGGCCAGCAGAAGGGGAAGGCTGTCTCCAAGCAGAGGTTAGCCCACTGGTTAGTGGATGCTATCACCCGAGCGTATGAAGCTACGGGCGAGCCTTGTCCTCCCAGGTTGCGTGCTCACTCCACAAGAGGTGTTGCCGCTTCCTGGGCTTTGGCTCAAGGCGCCTCGCTGACAGACATCTGTAGAGCTGCGGGCTGGGCGACACCGAACACGTTCGCTAGATTCTATAGCCTACGTGTAGAACCTGTTTCCTCCCGAGACTCGCTACGGCAAGTGGTGCGAGGGAATAGGTTGTGTCGGCTTGCTACTCCACTCCGTGCCTCAGTCGGATACGTGCGTCTTCTGCTCCGTTGGCTCCCTGATGTCGGGTAGCCTTGGGATTTCCTCCATTACCCCTCCGGTGCCTGACATTGAGGACTGCCAGGCGCCAAGTCTCACTGACCTCTAAGGGAGTTGTTGTATAGACTGGGTGTTATGTCCAGTGGTCTCTTCGGTGACCCATTATGCCATGTGCAGTACTGCCGTGTCTTCCCCTTGACAGACTCGTTCTGTCGTCCCTGTTGTGTACGCTCCCATTTCCCCTTGGATTGTGGCTACCTCAGGGACTACCATATGTTTCACTATCCCCCTGGGCTAGTACATATGTGTATTCCAGGCCTTCATCAGGCGGCTGGCTTCTGGGAGCGTTCCCTTCCCCTTCTTTGGTTTGGGCACACTTTCCCAGTGTTATCCAATGTCCACTGATTGGGTCTTGCGGAACAGCAGTTTGACTCCCTAGCTAGCTACCGTTATTTCTGAAACTGCGTGGGTAGTGTCGCTGGGCGCTGGAAGGGGCCAGCACCATGGCATTTTATTAGGGATCCCAATTCGTCAGGGAACTCCCCGGCGACACGTTGGAGTTCCCAGAACAAAAGGGAACATCTCGGTTTCATATGTAACCCTCGTTCCCTGAGTACAGGGAACGGAGACGTGTCGTCCCTTCACCATGTTGCTGTACCTTCGCGGAGGGCCGGACTCTGTCGTCTCCTCAGGGAAAGCGTCTATGCAATGTTTACTTCCGTATTTATATCCACGTTGAAGGCGGCTTGCGGAATGCAAAGATTGCATGCCAATGGTTATTGGCTTGTTGTTAATTCTATCAGAGGTAATAAGGCTCCCTAGCGTGATCCCCCAATTCGTCAGGGAACTCCCGACGACACTGCTCCGTTCCCTGTACTCAGGGAACAAGGGTTACATATGTAACCAAGACATTTCTGTTCCTCTCAATTCCGATTTCGTTTGAACTCCTACGGTTGGCCAATGTAGTCCAAGATTAACATCCAGTTCGACCTCGTCCATGAGTGTTAACTCAAACGTAAACGCGAAAGGCGAAGCTTGAATTAACGGGTATGTCCCTCTTTAGCCTATGTACTTTCAAGATGGAGGGGCAACATGGCGACCGACATTAGAACCCCTTACCCGTATGTATTTTCAATGGCATATTATACACTCACAAGAATACTTTATTACTTGAACGAAGTAAATATACATTAATGAGCACATATATTTTTGAAAGTGTTTTTAGCTAAGAATAAACTAAAAGAGTTACACAGTGTAGCTTTAAGATGATTAATTTGTGCTGATTCTGTTATACAACTTAAAAAAATAACATGCAATTTTTTTATTCCTCTTTGTTAAAATGATGAACATCTTGCATGCTCTGCAAAGGCTGTGTAAGCTTGAGTAGAACACACTTGGCTCTGGTCTCACCTGCAGGGTCGGCATCTCTTTGTACTGCTTTCTCTGTGCCACTTTAATCGGTGGCATGTGTGTCACAGAGGAGACCAGGAAGTTCATCAGGATATCCTCACAGTTAGCGGTGCGATCCACCAGTGCACGCAGGGAGGAGGGCAGGTAGTTGGAGAACAGGTGATGGTAGTACCTATGAGACAGAAGCATTAGCACATGAGCGAGCGTCTCCGCTGATCATGTTACAGAAGCCCATGAAGAGGGAGAGACTTCCACGGCCCTATTTTAAGGCTGTAAGCGCTGGTCTAAAGCGCACGGCTCAAGTGCACATAGTGCGAATCAACTTCTGCTGGTTTCCCTGTTCTCTTAATGAGTAATGGGTGTGTTTTGGGCTTAACAAGCAATAAACCAATCAGAGTCTCAGCTCTCATTCCCTTTAAAAGCCAGTCGAGGATTCACTTTTTACATGACAGAATTTGATAGTGGAAAAAACTGAATGCTTCTCTAGCGAGGAAATGGATCTACTCATGCGTGAGGTTAAAACTGTGTGTGTGTGTGTGTGTGTGTGTGTGTGTGTGTGTGTGTGTGTGTGTGTGTGTGTGTGTGTGTGTGTGTGTGAATTCCACCATATCTTTATGTACAATAATAATCTTTTAGATTTTAATCCTTTTATTTTTAATATTTCATCACAGGGATATTAATATTTTGTCCCTGTGTGTGTAATAAGCTAAGTGTGTGTGTGTGTGTTTTAGGAGCATATTACTAACGCGCTCTTTGAATAACAAAACAAACACTGCACCACTGACTTCAGACCAGGGTTTAATTGTTCAATGGCTCAGTCTATTTCAGTTCCTCAAAATAGCAAGAATGCTACTGAACACACACTCGCTTCTCACACCGGCAGCTCACGGGTGAACACATGGTGCGCAAACGCATTTGCTATTTAAACAATGCGGCGCAGGACATGAACATGAAAACTGTGTCGGGCTGAAACTAGCAAAACACACTGGATACGCTGCATTGCACTGGGTCTATGCTAGAGCCCACAGTTAGCATGTGTCAGCGGCAGTGGTGGAAAGAGTACTGACAAATTGTACTTAAGTAAAAGTATTGCTACTTAAGCAATAATTTACTTGAGTACAAGTAGAAGTACTGAAAAATAATATGACTCAAGTAAGAGTAAATAAGTAGTTTGCTTAAAAACTACTCAAGTAACTACGTTACAAAGTACTTTAGTGTTTTTCTATTTTTACCCAAAATGGGGAGATGATAGCAAAATGGAGCGCTAAACACTCTCATGTCATCTGTTTCATTCATACTGAAGGCCCAGTACTGATGCATAGAAGTATTAAACTTCTGCCTTATATGGATATAATAACATGCAAATAGTGATGTTTTGACTTATGAAACATGAAGACAAACACATTATAGCTATAATATATCTTTGTTTATCAAACTATCAGGTATTTTCAAAAGAATTGATGTATGTCTTTAAAGGGATAGCTCACCCAAAAATGAAAATTAGCCCACGATTTACTCTCCCTCAAGTCATCTTAGAAGATATGACTTTCTGCTTTCAGTCGAATAGAGTTATATCGACGCGTTCTCATCCTTTAGCGTCATATAGAATGTTATATGACAAAACGGCGTTATACTACGCGCATGGTACCCTTTATCGTTATATAACACGCGCTGTGATGGTTAGGTTTAGGTGTGGGGTAGGGTAGGGTAGTCTCATATTACGCTAAAGGATTTATGACGCCTTGAGTTCACGTGTTATATAAACGATAAAGGGTACCATGTGCGTAGTATAGCGCCGTTTTGTCATAAAGCGCTTATGTGACGCTAAAGGATGAGAACGGGCTCGTTATCTAAAAAATGGCCTGGCTCTTCCAAACTTTATAATGGCAGTGAATGACTGGAGAAAATTTGAAGCCCAGAAAAGTGCATCCATCCACGATAAAAGTGCTCTACATATAGAGAGCCTAAGTCCCGCCCCTCCGCTTCCGGCTCATGGGACCTTATTCGGAAAAAATATGAATGGCGAGAGACAACTTATCTTTTATTCCGTCTGAACTGTGCCCTGAATTACACATATGTTTGTGAATTTAAAAGATAATTCTGAAAGTCAAAAGCGTCGCAGTTTGTCATAAAACAGAAGAGTAACATTTAGTTTTATGTGAAGATCGCTCAATGAACTACATCTCCGGGGAAGTGAAACAACGGAGCGAGATCCCCTGCTTGTGTGTGTGCAGTCTGGTACAAAACACTCAGGCATGACGGCTTAACGTTCACGATTATAACGTAAGAGTATAGACACAATGACAGACGTTAGCCTCAGTAAAGTTAGCTTCATTCATTGAGAGAAAGATGTGCGTCTTTGGGGTTTGTAGTCTTTGTAATTATGTATTTTCACAGTCTTATACCTCAACGGGTTTACATCAAACTAAGACGTTCTTGACTTTTGCCTCGATACCACACAGAAGCCAGAGCTTCCCCTGTCCGATAATTTTTTTCCCTCAGCTCTAAAAAAAAAGTCTGTGAGTCACAAGCGGCAGTCTAGGAAAAATATACTGCGTCCACACGAAACCACTGAAACCGAACTGAAACCGATGTAGTAGACATCCCAGACCAGTATGGGCGCTGCTAATTCTGCCATAGAGATACACTTAAAATGCGAGAAGAAAAGACTTAGACATGCGCATAAAACCTTGCCAGCGCTCGTATAGGCAGTAAAATAAAAGGCTATGAAATATTATGCACCGTTGCTTGTTTTCTTTTACCAAGAACTTTATTGAAACAACCATAGATTGCCTGGTTACAAATAAGAGTCAAGATCTTCGATTAGTTAGCGGACTCAGAAAGCTTGCCACAAAGACCGGCAAAAGTAACACGAATGTGTCAAATGTAGACATTTTAATTGGTTATTAATAAACTAATGTTTTCTGTCTCATTCTTGACTGAAAAGAGGAAGTTGATGATGATGCTGACTCGCCACTTCACAGTAATTGTGAACGCGCCTATGTAACGTAGGCTAATGCACTTCATACGGATTCAGGCTATAAGAGAGAGTAGCCTATCTGTTTCTGTTCGTTTTTAATTGTTGTTTGTCAATGTTGTTTAAACGTAGCCATTTCAAGATTTCTATATATTTCGAGTTTTTCGGATTCATTTATGAGACGAGCTCCAGTTCACGAGCACGATGCAAGTTGTTTTCGCGCCGGGGCGTCCACGTCCTGATGGCTATGGCTATTACTCTGCCTATATTTGCTTCTTATTTATTAAATCCAGGTAACTGGTTGATGAAACATTCTATTAAAATAAAGATAAAATTGTTAAAAAAATGAAATTCACTTCAAAGAAGGGCTTTATAGAAAACAAAACTTAATGTGGTCAAAATTTAGTCTTCCGATATAGCCTATTGCGCATATGCATGCGGTTCACTTTTCATAATCAACATAGATTCAATAAAAGAATAACATATTTAAACATACATATTAAACTGAATGGCCTGCATTCTTTAATGGATATAACCACGTAGCCTACGCCTAACCTACAGAAAAATGTAATGTCAGAAGTTGGAACATTCAGGTGCAGTTTTTTGAATAGCCAAAATAATCAAATAATTCCCATCGATCATCGAATATTTTGTTTAAATCCCCATCCTATAAAATCACGAAATGTCTTTACCAGACAACAGACAAGCAGCAGACGAAAGAAAGTATAGGCCTAAAAAACAGAAAACATTAAAGTAAATAATAAATAAAGGAATACAAGAGGCTCAGAAGTTTCTGCCGATTGCTGTTGATACAGCAGTTTGGCAGTTGCTTGTTGTCTGACAAGTCGGACACGTGAGGTGATGACAGCATCGATTTCACAAAATATACGGATTAGCCGTACACACGAAAACGCAAGGTGTCGTTTTCATATGTATCCACTTGGGACCCGGTTTCAAATAGCGGTTTCACTCTCCAAAACGCCGATCCGAATGTGGACGAAAGCCAATGACGATAAAAAATTTACACTGGATCGAGCGGAATCGACGGTCTCTTTGCATATGGACGGCCTTTAGAAATGATATCTTTAATTGACAAACATCATATGTGTAACGTCAAGAGCACAGTTCAAGCGAATCAAATATTTGTTGTCTCTCGCCATTGACTACCATACAATATTTTTTTTCCGAAATAAGGCCCCATGGTGGTTGCGACCGGAAGGGAGAGGGACTTAGGCTCTCTATAGCCTAATAGCTTTCTCTGTTGTCAAGAGCAATTGTTTATCTACTAATTTTGAAAAGTAAGTCCAGGTACAGATCATTTGAATTTTTTAGAATTATTTGAATCATTCATAGAAAGCAAAGAAGGTTAATTGAGAGCTTGAGGTCAAATAAAAAAGTATGAAAAACAATAAAACAGTATGAATAAAGAATTC
The DNA here is from genome assembly GCA_030378365.1 of Hybognathus amarus. Taxonomy (NCBI): domain Eukaryota; kingdom Metazoa; phylum Chordata; class Actinopteri; order Cypriniformes; family Leuciscidae; genus Hybognathus; species Hybognathus amarus. The sequence goes on from JAQIUQ010003802.1 coordinate 16,385, forward strand.
CATGAAAAAAAAAAAATAATAATAAAAAATTAAGTGGGGTATGGTTAACATGTTAAATTAAATTATTAACGAACTACACTTTTACATGCATCTGAATTGACCAGATGAATCATTGCAAATCTTATTTCACTGTTTTTCAGCTTTCATACAAAAGTTTGCTTCGTATATTAAGTTAACTGTATTGTTAAACAGGGCAAGCTTACCATTAATTCAACTGTGTGAATGTATTTTAGACCACTTACAGTACTCATTGATCTTGGCTCCGTCCATCCAATAACTGCGTCCATGTTATGAGCCAAGCTTTTTTATTTACTTCCACTGCTCAGTGCTCTTGGTATTATCAATGGTATAACCCATTTCAGTGCAGTTGCCATAATTAAATATGAACAAATTACTTACATCCACTGAAATATTGAAACGTTAAGCCGCGACTGATTCAAAACGTTCAAAACACGAGCGCCAGTGATCAAATGTCAAAGCGGCGGTTTGAACGTGCCCCCCCCAGCTGAACAGGAGGTTTCGATTGGTTTTACACCCGAGCCAGACCTGTCCGTTGATTGGCTTGAAGGTTTCAGATTTGTCTGTTATCGGCTGAAGTGCTTCAGATGTCTGTCATTGGCTGAAGCGCAGGACCCACCGCAGTAGGTTTTTGAAAAGTGTCTGTCAAATGTCAGCTTGCACTGTTGCTCGTCGGCACCTTTGTCAGAAGTACTTTGTACTTTTTATGAAATATTGATGTTAAAGAAGTTGAATACTTTATTTTATTTTACTCAAGTAAGAGTTAAAAGTACCACCAATTTAATTATACTCAAGAAAGTAGAAAAAATGAAAAAATCTACTCAAGTACTGTAACGAAAGTATTTGTAATTAGTTACTTTCCACCACTGGTCAGCGGGTGTCATTACCTGTGATAAAACGCGGCTCCGGTGAGGACGATGGAGTACTCGTTGGTCCATTTAGAGGTGTAGCCCCAGGCTTTCTTTACAGGGTCCCAGAAATGGCTTCTGGGAGGGTAGCCGACAATCCTCTCGGGAAAACTCCGCCACACATGGAAAGCAAAATTGATCTGGTAGAGTCAGATTAGAGAGGAAAAACATTTCTTTAAACCAGTGTAATCCGAATTCACATTATTAAGTTGTCTTTAACTGTGACACTGTAAGAAAAGTAACTTTAACACTGTTAACATTCTATAATTGCAATAGATTTAAAAGATTTGACATCATCTTGCAACACAAAAATGTTTTTATTTTTTCCCTCATATAACACCGAAATAAACGTAATGTTTGCAGACACTTAATTGCATGTTAGTATGTCATAGACATAGTTTGTATGTCTAAATGCACTTAAAGGAGTAGTTCACTCACTTTTCAAAAAACTTTTGCTGATAATTTACTGACCCCCATGTCATCCAAGATGTCCATGTCTTTCTTTTCTTCAGTCGAAAATAAATTAAGGTTTTTGATGAAAACATTCCAGGATTTTCTCCATGTAATGGATTTCAATGGGGTCCAAACGGTTTAAGGTCCAAAAGACAGTTTCAGTGCAGCTTCAAAGGGCTTTAAACGACACCAGACAATGAATAAGGGTCTTATCAAGCGAAATAATCGCTCATTTAATAAATAAACAACAAAGCTTAAGTTTTATAAGCTCAAATGCTCGCCTTGCTCTGTTCTGTGATGGGCGTTCGTGACTCTCCTGTTTCTCTCCTGTCATCAAAATGAACAAATCTTTTTCCGAGTCAATTTGTTCGTTTGGTTAGTTGAATTAACTAATTGACTCGGAAAAAGATTTGTTCATTTTGATGAACGAGTTTGAACAGGAGAGTCATGAAAGCTCATCACAGAACAGAGCAAGGCGAGCATTTGAGCTTATAAAGCTTAAACTTTGTTATTTATTTATTAAATGAGCGATAAGACCCTTATTCATTGCCTGGAATAATTTAAAGCCCTTTGAACAGTTTGCACTGAAACTGTCTTTTGGACCTTGAACGTTTGGACCCCAATGAAGTTCATTATATGGAAAAAATCCTGGAATGTTTTCATCAAAAACCTTCATTTCTTTTCGACTGAAGAAAGAAAGACATGGACATCTTGGATGACATGGGGTGAGTAAATAATCAGTAAAAGTTTTTTCAAAAGTGAACTACTTCTTTAATGAACACAATAACAATGACATGCAACAAAAAAGCTAAATAAATCTATACATGCTGTGTGCACATGCACTTTAATAATACAGTGTTATCTTGTTTGTTTAGTCATTTTTGTTTTTAACAGCACTGTAAACTCACAGTAAAAACAGGCTTTTTAACTTAAAAACTACTGAAATAAAGCAAATTCTGAGAGTGATGTTACATACGAGAGAAGTTCACTGAAAGTTTTAGCCTGGAATACATTTTAATTTCATAGTAAATCTCACCTCGCTGGTCAACAGCACCGTGTCTTCATCCAGACTCAAGACCGCCTCCGTCTCAATACCAGCATGTGGAAGGAATCGGCTGCTTGTCTGCAAACACAGAGAAAAAGGTGTGTGTGTGTGTGTGTGTGAGTGAGAGAAGAGAGAGAGCATTCTTTTTTCTTTTTTTTAATTAATCTTTATTTTATTTTTTGCTGATTGATTTATTGATTTTTGTGATTATTTGTTCATTGCATATGTAATGTAGCCTGGATGCCAGCCCGAACTCCGCCCACAACATTTTTTGGACGGGAAGTTTCGGTCTAGACTCGAATCCATTAATTATGATCGGTTCAGAAATGATTGGGCCAATCAAATTGCCAGGGCGGGCTTTATACGATGATGGACAGATTGATCTGCAAGTAATCATCACGTTATTAACGAGCGCTTAACTGATTTCTGTTGTAAAATAAATCGACAGTGCATTAATTTTAATAGACAAACAGAGAACTGCAATCAAGGCATTTGTCGATCGGAAAGATATTTTGCTGTCCTTCCCACATGATTCGGGAAAAGTGTAACTTATCAGCTGGCTCCGATGGTCACTAAGAAGATGGGACGTAATGAAAAGCCTATGGTCGTTGTGGTTTCTCCTTTGGTCGCACTCATGGAGAAGTAATGTAAAAGAAGCAACACTCGTTATTTAACTTCTAAAATAAGTAAGTTCTGTAGTTGAAAACTGCGCTATGCAAAGGAGTTGACTTACTGCATTGCTCTGATTGGTTGTAGGTCTACCGACTATCCAATTGAGTGCAGAGTTGTTGTTTTTTCCTGGTTCGGTTACGACACGCCTCATAATCAAAGCTTAATGGAGCGAGTCTCAGACTCATATTCTCATTAGAATATGAGTATGACGAAGTCAGGCTATATGTAATGGCCAATGCTTTGGCAATACTGTACAAAGTCACGCCAATAAAGCTCATTTGAACTGAACTGAGAGACAGACATGACTCGACTGTGCTCTCGCTTCAATACTCACTTTCCTCCTGCCATCTGTGACGATAAGCGGCACGGGCATCGGCGGCCACTTACTGCGCTGAGGGAGCGACTTCTCACTGTTCCACAGGATGATGATCTGACAAGAACACAAACTCTCACTATCACAGCATGTCGCACTGTTCTGTACAATCTTGAACGTCGTAGAGCAACAGAATTAAGTTTGAAGAGTTTTAAAAGTGAACTTAAAAGTTACTGAATCTTACATTTTTTGTCATGAAAAATGTACAAAATCTAAACAAATTGAAGCAAAGTTGAGCCTGATATCTAAAAAAGTGAGCTTTCAGTCAGATTGGCCCTGTCCCAATATCCACACTTGCGTCCTTGTGTCCCTCAATGCGCGTTCTTGCTAAGGGTGCAAGACTGTAGGGCCACAACCCTGCAGAGTTTAGCTTCAACCCTAATTAAACACACCTGATTAGCTAATCAAGTTCTTCAGGCTCATTTGGAAACTACAAGTGTGTGTGTGTGTGTGTGTGTGTGTTGAAGCAGGGTTGGAATTAAACTCTGTAGGGCTGTGGCCCTCCAGGAACTGAGAGGAACCTTTATTTCGTACCATTCTGATTAAGGAAATTAAAAAATAATAATTATTTGTTTAATTGCTATATCAAAAATGACTGAAGAGCACCAGAGGGTTAAGTTTGTGAATTTCAGTAACACTGACCTGTGAGCAATATTTGGATTTGGAGACGACCTGAAGGAGCTTCATGATTGGCTGAGACTGTGAGACCAGAGGTGAGGTGGCATGAATGACGGCGGTGAACTCCTGACCCGGGCTGATCCCTACATCCACAGAGGACAGAGAGTCAGCGCACCGAAGTTTAGGACACTTTGGCTGTGTCCCAAATGGCATACTTTCTTACTATATAGTTACTCATAAAAGAGTAGGTGAAAATTCCTGGGTGATCTACTATTTCCAGTGAGATTCTGAAGTGTGCATATGATGGACACGTTAATATCCCATAAGGCCACGGGAGAGGATTTGTGAAGTGCAGTCAAGTGACAGTGGGTCATGTGACAATGCACCTCGTATTACATTCATGCTATCTAAAACATACTTATTAAGCAGTCTCATAATATATGCATAATAGATATATGTAAGTTGCAAAGTAAGATATAGTTAGTAGAATGTCTAAAGTGGACTGTTGAAATAAAGTGTTACTGAAATTAGCTTTATGCCCAGCTGCACTACTTCCTGAACTTCAGCCAGCTCCTTGTTTCCTGTTGGCCATTATTGGACAAATTGATTAATTCAGGTGTGCTTGACCTCAGTAGTCATTTCAACAATAATCAGACACACCCGAATTTAATCAAGTTTGCCCAATAATGACAGACAGGAAACAAGGAGTTCATGTTTAATAGAAAAACACAAACTGCTCACTGACAGCCAGTATGGATTCAGGAAAAACAGGTCAACATCATTAGCATTAATTGAACTCATTGAAGAAATTACAAATTCAGAGGGATAGTGCTGAATTGGTTAAGAAGTTATTTAAAAGACAGGAAACAATTTGTGAAGTTGGGTGATTATACATCTGAATGTTTGGACATTGCTTGTGGTGTCCCCCAGGGGTCAGTGTTGGGACCAAAATTATTTATTCTCTACATAAATGACATATGTAAAGTATCTGATCTACTCAAATTTGTATTATTTGCTAACGACACAAACATCTTTATTTCTGGTCAGAATTTACAGCAACTCCTGGACTTAATCACTTCAGAATTCAGAAAAATAAAACAGTGGTTTGATACTAATAAGTTATCTTTAAATTTGAGCAAAACTAAATTCATGATATTTGGTAATTGTAAATCAAACAATCAAGTTCAGTTACAGATCGAGGGTGTTAATATAGAACGAGTACATGAAATGAAATTCCTTGGAGTGATTATAGACGACAAGATTTGCTGGAAATCTCACATTAAACATAGACAAACAAAACTGTCTAGAAGTATTTCAGTATTGGCTAAAGCTAAGCACATTTTAAATTACAGATCACTCCACATTTTGTACTGTTCACTGGTGTTACCGTATTTAAATTACTGTGTAGAGGTTTGGGGTAACACATATCAAAATTCATTGCAATCATTATTTATGCTTCAAAAAAGAGCAATTAGAATAATTCATAACAGGATATTTGGAACACACCAACACATTATTTTCACAGTCTAAATCACTAAAACTATTTAATCTAGTTGAAATTCAAACAGCAATATTTATGTTCAAGATTAAGAAAAATGTATTGCCTGGCAGTATACAGAAAGGTTCTCGGAAAGAGAGGGGGTTACAACTTACGGGGAAGTTCAAATTTCAAGACTCCCAGTTTTCGAACTACTCGAAAAAGTTTCTGTCTGTGGGATTAAGTTGTGGAATAAACTAAATAATGAATTTAAGCAATGTCCAAACATAATTCATTTTAAAAAGATGTTCAAAGAAATGATATTCCAGAGGTACAGAGAAACACAGTGCTAACTTGAGCTTGTATTGAATAAATCTGTAGTATGTATAAATATTGTCATGTATGGGTAACACCCTTATGTGTATAGAACTTTTGAATCAATATTTTCATGGATTATAGATTGATTATTTATTTAGATTTTTTATTTTTAGTAAATTGTTTAAATATGGTATAAAGGGGTGGAAGTACAATAGTTTTACTTCTTTCTACTCCTTTTTGCACATGTAAATAGAAGTTTTTTTTGTTTTTTTTGTTATGTTTTTCTTCAAGCACTGGAAAGTATGGATTTTTACTTTGTTGTTCATTTTTGTTTTTTATCAATGTTTCATTGATTAATATTTGTATTTTTTATTTACATGTTCAAAATAAATAAAGATCTCAAATCTCTCAAATCTCAAATCTCTCAAGGAGCTGGCTGAAGTTCAGGAAGTAGTGCAGCTGGATATAAATCCAATTGCAAGTGAATTTCGCAAAAAAATCAACGCATTGTCATCAGGGCATCATAGGTGACGCTTTTGACATTGCGTCTAAATTCGACGCACATGGCACCTTTTAGCGTCAATATAACATGCTTCGGTTATGGGTAGGTTTAGGTCTGGGGTAGGGTTAGGGTTAGACCACTAGGAGGCGCTTCTGGCCCATATATATCTGCGTCTCATATTGACACTAAAGGGTGCCATGTGCATTGGATGTAGACGCAAAGTCAAAAGCGTCACCTATGTGACGCCTTGGGGATGAGACCGGGCTGAAATAATTGCAAAGAAGAAATTTCATTACACATGAACTTTTTAATTTTCAATAATATTTATTATATTTAGAAAACCCTCTCCAGTGCACTTACCCAGGTTGTAGTAGTAGAAGGGGTAGTGCGCCAGGTGTGTGGAGTATTCGGGCAGAACCAGCAGCCCTCCAGGTAAGGCGTTCCACATAAACTTATTTCTGGAGATGTGCGAGTAAACCCGATCTTTTATGATCTGACAGACGGTAAAACAACAGCATTAAATATAATGGCAACACTTTACAATAAGGTTAATTAGTTAACAGTAGTTAATGTATTATTAACTATCATGAACTAACAATGAGTAAAACATCTGTTACAGTATTAACGTTAATTAATGAAAATACAGCTGTTCATTGTTAGTTCACAGTGCATTAACTAATGTATAACTAAAGTATTAGTAAAGGTTAAAATTAACATTAAAGGAGTGGTTCACTTTTAAAAACACCTGTCATCCAAGATGTCCATGTCTTTCTTTCTTCAGTCGAAAAGAAATGAAGGTTTTTGATGAAAACATTCCAGGATTTTCTCTATATAATGGACTTCAATGGGAACCAAACGGTTCAAGGTCCAAATGAAAGTTTCAGTGCAACTTCAAAGGGCTTTAACCACCTGGGGACCAAGGTGTATTTGGGGTCCTTGAGAGGTTCTGACATGCCCTGACATCTGTGTTTTTTTCAGCTGCTTATAAACATATTAATGGCACAGGTGAAATTACACTATATTTAGCAGAAACGGGGCTACCATGATGTATGGCGCAACATGTTTGTACTTGTTTGTATTTTTGAGAGAATATTGTTTATGCATGGTTATTGTAAAAACTAAAAATGAAAGTTTCTGAAATAAGGCCACAAAACATACTAAATATGCGTCCACAAGACTTTTGACTAATTGATGTTGTTGCCTAGGGTTTTTTCTTCACAATGATCTGAAAATCATCATCCTAATCGCTCACATAAAACTGTGAACTGGGTTATATTGTGAAAAACATTTTTTTGTTTGCCAAGGCAATATGCGAATGGGTGTGAACAGGCCAGTCCCATCATGAATAATTAGGTGATTCTCTCACCTGAGAGACAAAGACACGCATAATAATGAGCCTTTCATTCAGGTGAGTCAGACAAGAAAAAATTGAAAGGACAACACACACACATATATGTGTGTGTATGTGTATATATTTATATTTCACTTAAATGACAATTAATAGGTAGTCTTCATTGCAATTTAAGTGAAATTACTGAACTTATATATACAAGCTTGATAAAAATGATAATTCTAGAAGAGGATTTTGCATCTGAACTCTTCATATCTCATCTGAACTCTTCATATCTCATCTGAACTCTTCATACACTCTAACAGTCTAACTAAATGAACGTTCGTTCGTACGTCCGTTCACGCACCCGAATCATATTTAAACACTCTTTTTGGTTATACAGATAACTAATGTTATCCTACTAATGTAAGGATGTGGATGTCACATGAGATTCTTGTTCCAATGAAAGCGAAAGTGAATTAACGCACAGCGCGCGCGTCTGTGAATTCGTCTCATTCCTTCCTATCAGACACGCATTTGATATTTCGGTCTTTGTGCAGTTTATAGATACAGACACTAACGCGATATGAGAACAAATCACTTATAATAAATGACTTACTGCATCAGCTGAATCCGTGCTTCTCAAAATGAAACTGTATCTGAGGTAAGTTTTTCCTCAGGATCTCCTCACTGCACAGCAAGACGGTTTTGAAAAAGGTTAGGACGAGGTTAGATCCGTAATAAACTGTATGTTTTTTTTATCGATGTGGGCGTTTTCATGGCTTGTCTCAACATTAGTGTTTGAATAGCATGCGCTCTCAGTGGGCGGGGTCACATTAGCACCTCATTCGCTGTAATGAGGTGAAAGGGAAAATACTGACATCTCTCTCTTTCATAGAGATTACATCAACTGAGAATAGTTGCTTTTTATATAAATGACTTCATTTAAAAGAAGAGAATCTCAGCTTCATAAAGAGAGATCTTTCGTGTCTCTGTGACAAGTATTTAATGAGTTACAGCTCTTTTTTGGATGCGTTTCAGAAAGATTTTTGCGGAGACAGAGTGAGCTGAAAGCACACCCTGTTTAAATTTATTTATTTTACAAAAACACAAGGTTTTGATATTAATAAGAGTGTACACAAAAAAGAAGACCATCTATAGTTAATAATAATTTATTGATTTTATTTATATGACCATTAATGATGGAGTATTTTAAGTCTATGGTGCAGCTATGTGAAAAAAAAAAAACGATCAAAACGCGGGGCGCGTTTTCGGTCCCAGGGGTTAAACAACACCAGACGACGAATAAGGCCCTAGTGAAAAAAAGTATACTTTATTGTATTTGAAATACAATCCCTTTTTCAATAGTACATTGCAAATATACTAACAAAAATGTACTATATTTAAATACATTAAAAGTATATTAGCATCATGCTTTTACCTATTTTTAAAATACAACTTTAAACACACTTTAAAATAATTGTACTTTAGTATATTTTCTAAAAGTATATTGAAAACAAGCATGCTTTTAACATATTTCTAAAAAGTGCAGTATAAGTACATTGGTTCCAAATATATGCTTTGTTGCACTTTTAAGAAACATGCTCAACACAAGTATACTTTTAACATATTTCTAACAAATGCACAAGAAGTACATTGGTAATAAATACATGCTTAATTATGTTTTTAAGAAATATGCTTAACACAAGCATAATTTTAGTGAACTTTTAGTGCATTTAAAGAAAACACACTTATGTTGCTCTTACTTAAAAATACATTTTGTGTTCTTTGTGTAAGAACATAACAAAATTATGAAGCTTTTAGTGGGTTTAAAATATATGAACTTTATAAACACGTATGCCTACTGCAATATATTTTAAAAAAGTATGCATTTATAATTTATATATATATATATATATATATATTTTAGAGGTCTACATTTAAACTGTTAACATTTATAGAGCGATCATGTGACTAGGAAGAAACCACGCGATTCATATGGATTAAGTGATATTTTTTTTGTGATTAACTTTTTAAAACGTAGCGTTTTGAGAAGACATAGTGTTGATTTTACCCAGCTTCTTCAAGTTTGCATGGCGTGTGACATTTGGAACCTCATTATGTTGTGATTCTAGGTAAGATTTGTATTACATTAACGTTACTTGTCTTTGGCAGTAGTATTTTTTGACACAGTCTAACAGCATGTCTTTTTCAGTTCAGCTACATTCAATTTGACCAAACCAAGCTTTTCAAATGACGTCGAAGCAGACTCGAAGAGATGAAGATGCTGCCTTAGAAGTTACTGGTAAGTTTTAGTTTTTTTGCTAAATAAAAAGATCACTATTTCGATTTTTAATCTTAATAAATCTTTTTAAAATCTATGTGGATACATTTGTTTGTCTTATACAAATATAAAACATTGTCCAATGCATCTGCAAAAAACCTAATTAGTCATTATAACATGTACAACATTGCATTAGCATTATTTTTATTTGCAAAATGAAGCTGTGTATTTATTTCTGATTTCTTAAAAAAAATTGGTGTCATTATGTCAATGATCTTTCTTTGAAAAGTTTTGGGGAAAAATACATGTTATGAACAAAGTTACTTTGTCTTGAGCTGACCAATAATGGTAGTGTGTGTTGAATGGTGTTTATAGTAGTTCAAGCTTGACAACCTTATGTATGCATATAACTCACTTTTTTCATATTAATATTTGTTGTTTTTCAGACAGCTGCTATAAGAAGAATTGGAATCGTATGAAAACGGAATTCTAATGCAGATGTCTGGCCACTTAAGTTAAATTCAACCAGAGGTTTGCGACTTCTTTTGTCCGTTATCTTGTAATACTGGAATGCTGTGACATTGAATTAAAACAATGTTCTGTCCTAATATTTTTCATAATGAGTTACTGTGTACTTTCTTTTTCAAGTGTGTAAAATTTTATTGTGAAAATTGTTATCAGCATAATGTTAGTATAGTAAACGTGTAATATATTCACAAAGTACAATTCTGTGTAAGTATTGGCAATGTACTATTGAAAATGTGAATATACTGTATTTATTGACCAATAAAGTACTTTTTTCACCTGGAAAGTGTGTTGAGTAGTCCCTTATTTAATTCAGCCTTCAGTATACTGGTAGCCTACATGCTAACCAAAAAGTAGCCTAGCAGAGTAATAACAGATATTGATAAGTAGCTAAAAAGTGTACTTTCTTACTAATTTGAATAAACCCAAAGTAGAACTGAGCATACTATCATCACAATAATAATATTTTAAAAGTATAATGCTTGTATATTTGTACGACATTTAAAGTGCATTTTAAATGTACTTCTAACACAGAAATGGTACACTTAATGCTTATTAATCAAGCATGTATATTAGTACATACAGCCATATACTTCAAGTATACAAAGTATACTTGAAGTGGTTCCATTTTAGCACGTAAAAGTACACTAAGTACACTTCAAATTGTGCTTTTCTACAATTAAATTACAACTAAAATATATTAAGTACAAAATTAGTTGTTCCAAAATAGCATGCTTCAAGTTAAATAATCATTAACAAACTTGAAGTATACTGATGATTAGTCTGGCTTTAAGTATGCTCAAATATGCTAAGTTTTAATATACTTAACATATTTATTTTTCACCTGGGGGGTCTTATCAAGCTTATCTCTGTTCTGTGATGCACGTTCGTGACTCTCCTGTTCAAACTCGTTCATCAAAATGAAGGAATCTTTTTCGAGTCATGACTCGAAGGGTCCTAGATAAGACCCTTATTCATCGTCTGGAATCGTTTAAAGCCCTTTGAAGCTGCACTGATCTCTCATTTGGACCTTTAACCGTTTGGACCCCATTGAAGTCCATTATATGGAGAAAAATCCTGGAATGTTTTCATCAAAAACCTTAATTTCTTTTCGACTGAAGAAAGAAAGACATGGACATCTTGGATGACATGGGGTGAGTAAAATATCAGCAAAAGTTTTTTTTTTTTTTTTAAGTGATGAAGGTAACATGATGCCATAAAGAATCGCATGTGCAGGCTAAGATTTGTACATAAGATTGCAAGCGTAAATAAAATTTGCATGTGCAAGAGAAGATTTGTAAAGGTGTAAATCGCCTTTCAAGTGTAAGAAAACAAATATTTGCAGCAATTTACTGTTATTTGTATGTTTAATGCATGTATTGTGAAACTGCAGCTTCATGCTTACACAAAATAAATATGATCTGTATTCTACTGACTTCCATTTTTCCGCGCTTACACTTTTTGGCACGTTTTTTTCCCCACACAAATACACCCAAAAGCACCGCAAGACTGTGAACAGCTATTTGCAAATTAATTAGACAACAGAATCAGGAACTGCACAACAGATGATCGCATAAAATCAACCTTTGTGTAAAAAAAAATAACTGTTACAATGGGCAAATGTCTAAATGACTCCTAGTGAGTGTCAATAAAATTCCCGAAATAACCCGATTAGTAGTTGTCTTTATTTGAGCAATGCTTAGTTTTAGCGCGAATTCTCTCATTGAGTTTTGCACGTGTGAAGAGGAGGACGTCTCTAATGTAGCCAATCAAATGCGCTTCTCGCTGATTCTCGATTGTCGTTCTCGTTGCCAAAATTGTGCTTTTAATTCACGCTACACATACATGGTACATAAATAAATAAATCAAGATTGCTAATAAGCTGAATACTATATGAGTTACGAATAACAGTAAACACTTTTACACCATCACAAATCTTCTCTTGCACATGCAGATTTTATTTACGCTTGCAATCTTATGTATATTTTCACAAATCTTACCCATGGTTTATAGCACCATGAAATTACCTTTATAAACACCTCACTCATTTAGTTTTTTTTTAGAATGATAACTTGCACCTGTTGGCCAGCAGGGGGCATAGTTAGGCCATACTTCTGTGCATACTTGACATCTCATTTGCCAATTAACCTAAGGGCAGGGAACTAAGTATGTGCTAATGATGTATGGCATCCTGTGCTGGTTTAATTTCCCCGGGCAGACATTCCTCTCAGTCAGACACACACACCTCAGCTGACCCAGCTCACCTCCAGTGTGGTGAGGACAATCTTATCCACGGAGGAGAAGTACGCGTCCCAGAGCATTTGTGTGCGCTGTCTGAGGGCCAGAACTCGGTCAGGGGACACCGCCCGGCACCGTGGACGGAACCTGAGGGACAGAACCAGAAGATCATTGTGTAAATCCAAAACCTCAGCCGAGTTTACCTGTCGACTTCCTCCACAAACACAGACACACACCTTTAAAGTCTGTTGTTGCACATTGTTTTCAACTAAAACCGGAAGACTTTATTTGCGTTTTGGCCATTCATTTACACGACAACTGTGTTTTGGTATGGGGTGTATTTTGTTCTGAAAATGATTGCACATGCATGCACAATTATCCATGAGCTTCATAAATAATTCACTATCTTATCCTCATCCAAATGCCTTTTAACTTGCGTGCCAAAATTGAGAATTAAATGAATGTGCAGCAGTTTGTACAAATCTTGTGAATACAAATGTTTTATTTTATATCACAATTTCCACATGCAACAAAGATGATGTGAATTTGTGGATCATGTAGCTAATAAAATAATTAAATGAATGTTTCATGTTATTTGTATTTATTTATTCATTTAAGTAGATGTGTATCATGCTTATGTACAAATAAAGGACAAATTAATTTGCAAAAGTGCTAATTCACACCAGATTTCTCATCATGTTATTACGGCTTGGAATATATATATATAAATATAAATATATATATATATATATATATATATATATATATATATATATATATATATATATATATATATTAATATTCTGTTTCAATAGTTAGTTAACATTAATGCAATATCTAACACAAAGCCAAACAATTAAAAATAGCATTGTTAATCTATAATTAGATAATGATTAATGAATAATGATTAATCATTATTAAAAATGATTAAAGTTTTTTTTAATAGTTTTTCAAAACAGTCTCCCATGCCCAACAAAACTGCATTTTTTAAATATAAAACACTGTAATATTACTCCAGTGTAAATCATCAGTTTTCTATGTGAATATATAGTAAAGAGTAATTTATTCCTGTGATCAAACCTAAATTTATCATCATTACTCCGATCTTCAGTGTCACATGATCCTTCAGAAATCATTCTAATATGAGGATCTGATGATCAACAAACATTTATGATTATTATCAGAGTTGTGCTGCTTAAAATTTTCATGGAAACCATGACTTTTTTTTTCCAGTATCTTGTTTAAAAATCAAATCTTTTGTAACATTATGAATGTAATTGTTAGTTTGTGAGACATGACTGAGGAAGACTTTCCAAATATTAATGTCACAAAGCAGCAGCAAGACTAATTAAACTTTGATAAAATAGTGAAAGTCACAGAATCAGAACATCATCATATGTTTTAATTGGCAGATTTTTCCATCCTTATGTTCCCTCTTCAGGAGAGAGAGCGGGAAGGGCTGTTACCTGTAGCAACAGTCTCTCGTCGCCTTCGACGACGGCCTGGTTCCACTGGATGACATCAGAGAACGGTAATTCCCATCCGTTACTGAGTAACACTGGGATACAAGCGGCCTATGAGGACAGAGCGGGTGTAGACTATAATTAGCCTCAGTACAAACAAGTCATCTGCTGAAACACAGACACACAGTCCAAGTTCTCCCCAAATGCACTGAGATATAGCGCATCAGAGTTTCCCCTTTAGGCAAGGTTATGAGATTCGAAATATAGCATGTGATGCGGCGGTCTGTGTGTGTACGGAGTCTCAGAGGGGCCAGTTCGTGACTGTTATTACATAGCACTTTAATCACACACACACACGTGTTAATTACCCCGCCAGAACAGCAGAGACACACGCAGGAGTCCATGATTTATTGAAGTGCAGTTGCTCTCCATCCCTCCTGTTTACTATTCCATCTTGATGTTGCTCTACTTTCCTCCCAGACTCCTTGTTTGCCTTTTCCGTCGTTCTGCTGGTATTCTAGTCTTTTTAATTAAATCACAAGAGAGTGTAATCCTAAGAACGGGCCGAGATCAAACAGGAGAGTGAAGCCACGCTTTTATCCTAAACACAGCGAAGCGCTCCAGGTGTTCATTTAAACACTCTGAGACCAGGAGCCGGTGTTTCATGACCAGCACTGAGAACATGTGTGTGCCAATGTCTCTCTCTCTCTCTCTCTCTCTCTCTCTCGTGAGGAGTGTGTCGAGGAACTCACTCACTCACACACTCATGTACATGCACACACACACTCACTCACTCACTCACACACATCTCTCTCACACACACACTCACACACACTCTCTCACACACAAAAACACACAGACGGTGTGAGACATGTGGCTTTGGGAGTTTACGGAGATATCTTATTTAAACTCATGTATTTGTGACCCATATACATTCATTAAACCGGTTGGATAAGTGCACGTTCAAATTAGAAACCACGCATGACCGTATATATTATTTTTTATTCTGTTTGTCTTAATTTTAAAGTTTAATTCTTTTTTTTTAGTTTTTATTTATGCAAAAGACAAAAAAATTATAATTTTAAATAATCATAACAATGACATTGTTAATTACATTATAATATTTAGACGCTTACAACTTAATTCATACCATGAACTGGGTAAATCATGTAGTTTATTATTATTTTTAATTGCCACATAAAAAGCCTCAGTTAGGATTTTGTATATTAATCTGATAACATTTAAGAATAAATATGTTATTTAACACACAACTGTGACTGCATTTATTTAATATAATTACAATTTAATACAATTTAATTAGTATTTTATTTTTATCATTATTATTATTATTTATTTTATTTTAATTGCCACATTGTTTGGAAACCACAAAAAGGCCACTCTAGGAAAATTAACTATGGTATATTATGCAGTGTTTATCTATAAAAAATACATTTATGGATCAAATTTATAACCTTAACAGGGAAAAATCCTGAAGTGTAATTTTATTTTAATTGCCATGTAGCTTTAGAACCATAAATAGCCTAAAGATAGAATTATGAGCTATAAAACGCACATAAGCATTCACTGGCTGGGTATCTTATGAAAAGGAATGCCTTTGTTTAATTCAGGTACTAAAATTTACACTTACTAATATGTACCTTTAAAGCTACAATGTTATTGTTTTTCACAACTAAGGGTCGCTGATAGTAACAGAGGCGTAGGTTGATGACGTAGTGATGAGCAGAAGAATCAGACTTGCTGTCATGCCGATTGATCTAATAATGTTTATGGATGAGTGAATACATTCTAGTGTGAAGCGGGTCACGATAGCTAATGAGAGACAGATATCAGCGCCACAGGCGAGTCCCGGATATAAAGGAATAAGGACATTTAATTCTACAGATCTACACACAAGTGCTGGATTACTCACAATGGTCAGTTTATTAGATGAATTTAACATGAGAAAACGTTTACTTGCTCTACACTATCACACTGAAACTGCATTTGAGTGTGTTGAAAGCTATAATGTTTTTCTATGTGTTAGTTTGTGTATGAGACTAGCAGTGTGCGTGATCAACATTAGAATAACACACAGATCACATTATATTATTTTATCATGTTGTTGAGCTATATAACATTGATTAGTTTTATGTATATTTGCTCATCTGTCTAATAAAGCTCATGCAAGAGCAGCGTCTCGTTGAAGTTAAAGTTCAGCCGCGGACGCTAGCTCTCGGCATCTCGAAAACGCCACGCTGATGCTGATCCTCGTTTTAGTTCTCCTTTTGTCCCAAAGTCTGCTTGCCATGGCCAATAATGTTTGAACGAAAACAACAGCGTAACAGCGTCCATGTCTGTCGCCATGGTTTACTACCGGAGGTACGAGCAGAAACCAAGAATAACGCGGATAATCAGTGACAGGCGACACGTGAACATGGACGGGCACTGTTTAAAATTGTGAATTTCTCTGAATTGCCAAATTCTTGGAAATAACTAGGGCTGTAATAAACCAAAGAAATCCTTCAGTCGACCAAGGTCTTGTCCTGCGCGACGATTAGTCGACTAAAAAAAAAAAAAACGGATGTTTTGATTGAACATTTTTTAAACAATTGTCATAGAGCATTTATAAAACAACAACGAAAAAACATCGAAAATAAATAAAACTATAATAATTATACAATTCTTTGAAAATTAAGTGATTTTTTTAACTGCAAGTGAGGAGCTCTGTCCTTGGTCTATTGACAGTCACAATCGCGCACCTGATCACACCACACGCTACAAAATAATATAACTGCTATAGCTGCCACATAATGAAAAATCTAAAAAAGCTCTCGTTTATACATGCTGTATTCTTCTTTACTTACAAAGCTATGGGTTAACTTTTGTCCAGCCGATCTGTTAGGCGTTTTAAAACAACAGACAAAATAGCCTAAAAAACAATCTGAAATCTAGGCTCTGTTGTAAGATAGCATATACGTTTAATTTCGTTTTGTTACATTATTTAGGCTACTTTCAAATGAGTCAAGTGTACAAATAAAAACCTATTAAGAAAACAATCGATTGAGTCAGTATGATAAAGCCGTTAAAAGAGCTGCTCACGTCTTTTGCGCGCTCAAGTTCGATTTCAAATAGGCACGCGATGTGCGCGCTCATAATGGAGCAATGCGGTCGCCACCGTCGCCTACCTCCACAAAAATGTAGCCAGACAAAAGATTTAGATTTCTTGGACATTCTGTCGACTAAAGTAGCGTGAACTGAATGAATACAGCAAAACTACCTACCGGTACATCCCTTACTGAGCGCGAGCAGCAGCGCAGCCAGCCATGCGGTTCCCGAGTGTGTTATGTGTGTGCGCTAAACTGTGGCGCAGGTACAAGAAATAGCCTAAATTAAAGCATTTAAAGATGGGGATAAAACATAGGCTAATTATATTTAGAATACAGTAATAAATAACTGCTTTATAAAGGAATAAATATCAAGGAGTAAATCATTGAAAATGTATTTCTATTGGCAAAAAAAAAAAAAATAATAATGCGACTGGTCGACCAATAAGAATTTCAGTCGACCAAGACGGCATCGACTGATTAGTCGACTAAACGACTAAAGTGGACAGCCCTAGAAATAACACTGTGCAAGTGTTTTTTTGGGATATATTTGATATGAAATTCTTACATATTGTACCTTTAAGTAACTTATCTAACCATTATAACATTTATTTAAACATGAGATGATCATTCTCATATTCTCATCACTGTAATAAAAAGCAGATTATTAAAAACAGAAAAACAGATATTTAACTATACAAATATAAACATTATAAATATTTAAATTTAAAAATATAGATATTTAATATTGAATTACAGTAAGTTATGTATATTTAAGTTTTTATATAAGTAAGTTTTAATGTTTTAATACAAAACTCGTAGTACATATTGTGCCTTTAAGGTCCCAGTATGCACTCTTTCGGTACCAAAGTGTGGAGGTGCCACCCAGTGACCGCTCTCTGCGAGGGCCTGTTAGTAGCGTCTTGGCCTGAAGTGTTTGAGAACCTCTGTCTGTTCTCAGACTTTCCACACGGCTTGTAATTGCCAGTTTTCTGTGGCCTTGGCGTCCTCCGAAGAAAAGAGATCTTTGGGACTTCCGACTGGGGCTTATGTGGAGTAAATGCGGGGAATCAGTGTGTTGCCAAACCCAGCGTTCTGCGGATTCATGCATTCAGCGAGAGCTTCCGGCCCTTTCACACACACACACACAGACACACCAGCAGGACGTCCAGCAACATACAAGAACACACACTCCTGGGAAGGTTTTCCACTCGCCGGCTAATGTGCTGTTTACCCGGGACACTCCGAGACCTGACTGTTTTCATAATCTACCGACCTTCCTCACATCTCTAACGGGATTGTGGGTAACAACACTTAATAATAATGGTCCTTCATTAATAAGTAACTGTGCTGGAAGTAATGCAAGACTAATGAGAAGTTCTACTGTACATTATCAGCTACTACTATTAACTAATGTAGAAACAAGCTTAACTAATCAGTAAGGAATATCGAATATCACTAAGATTAGATAATCAATAATTACTTAACATTATTAAGAACTAGGTAATTATGACAAATTATAAAGAAGTGCTCATTAATTAGGCTACTGAAACGTTAGCAATTGCCTTTTTTACTCATTAATCTCCAATTAGTGTTGCCTAGAACTACTAGTGATCTGGACATTTATTTTAAAGTGAAAAACATCCTTTGGTCTAGATCATTGAATATTGTCTTTTTTACTCAGAACATAGTCTTAAAATGCCTCACTAATTACTCACTACTAGTGATGACTATATTCAGAGTAAACATGACTGATCATCTCACACACACTAATGCTCTTTATAATTTGTCAGTAAGTTAATAGTTATGAATGAAGCTAATCTCTAATGAAGTAATTATTGATAATTAACTATCATAATTATTCATAATTAACTATCTCCTAAATGTGATATTACTGATTAGTTAAGCTTGATTCATTAGTTAATAGTAGTAGCTGATAATGTAGATCTACGCATTAGTCCTGCATTACTTTCGGCACAGTTACTTATTAATGAAGGTCCATTATTATAAAGTGAAGCGTTCAGTTTATAAATGTTTCACCTGCAGAGACTTCGAGGAACCGGAAACGAGCCCGAGCGTCGCCCAGGGGAACCAGACAGAAGGTGGAGTTGTGAAGCAGCTCTTGATAGTCAAATCTATGGAGAAAAAAAATACATTGTTCTAAAATAATGGCACATGTCACATTGCTCTGGTTTTTACAGATTTTATATGCATTAATCCAAAAACCATCATAAATTATTTATCTATATTTATGTTTATACTTGTTTAAAAAGTCACAAAAACTTCCTTTAGTGCAATTTATTAATTACAGTGAGCTGTATATATTATAAACATAAAAAGGCTGAATAGTAAAAGCGAGTTAATATGCTGCTACCATTCAAAAGGGGTGAGCAAGATTTCATGCTGTTAAAGAGTCTCTTCTGCTCACCAACGCTGCATTTATTTGATCAAACAGATAGTAAAATTGTGTAATATTATTAGAATGTAAATCATCTGTTTTCTATGTGAATATATAGTAATGTGTAATTTATTCCTGTGATCAAATCTGAATTTTTCATCATTACTCCAGTCTTCAGTGTCACATGACCCTTCAGAAATCACTCTAATATGAGGATCTGATGATCAACAAACATTTATGATTATTATCAGTGATGAAAACTCTCATATTTGTGTGGAAACTGTGATATATTTTATATTTCTTGTGGAAAGGAAGGATTCTTTGATGAATAGAAAGTTCAAAAGAACAACATTTATTTATACAACATTATAAATGTATATTCTGTCACTTTTGATCAATTTATAGCATCCTTCCTGAATATAAGTATTCATTTCTTAGAAAAGAACATTACTGACTCCAAACTTTTAAATGAATGTAATGTAATATAATATAATATGATGGTCATATGAGCATTTCCTAACATTTCCAAGTCCAGTTCCCCCATTTCCTGTTTCTTTTCTCTCTCTGTTCGATCAAAGTGTCAAACGGCCACATTAAGGAAACCTATTAGCCAATGAAAGAGCAGCGTTGAGCGGCGGTAAAGAGGCCCTCTGAGCGAGCCATCGTCTCGCCCTCGAGCTGTTGTCCCTGGCAACCATTTATGGTTTCCAAGAATATGCTGAGTCCAGAAGCATTGTGTGGTTGCCACCGCTGGATGACCAGTGAGGATGAAAGGGAAGAGCGCAGTGTGTTAATGAGTGTGGAGATCGAGTGTTGTTCCACAGATCTGATTCCGGTGCCGCGTCGTTACAACAGAGCAACATCCGGGAACACTTTACTTGAAGGGGTGAGCATAAGACTGACATAACACATGTCATGACTATGACAGAGGTTTATGCATGTTTTTGACAACTGTCATTAAGTGTCATTCACTCAATTATGACATTTTGAATGCAAATGTGACATTGTTTGAGATGTCTTGATAATGACACCTTGATATAAACCAATGCATCATAACCTGTCAGTGTCTTTGTCATGACAACTGACATTACTAAGACAACACAACTTGTCATAAACATGACATAGTAGATGAATTATCAAACTTAAGAAACCACCTAGCTTTATTGGTTAACATTACATTAAAATGTCATGTGGTTGGTTTTGACATTGGCTGTCATAAGGCCATTATAACTGTGTCATGAATATTGTCTACCAACTACAGTGGTACACATTGAATTCATCATTAAAATGTTATAATGGTTTCATGACAGCCAATGTCAAAACCAACCACCTGACAGTTTAATGTAATGTTAACCAAAGTGGTTTGATAATTAACTTGCTATGTCATGTTTATGACAGTTGTGTTGCCTGAGAAATGTCAAGTTTTCATGACAAAGACACTTTGGAGTAACTTTGGACATCAGTGTTGTTATTGGTAACTAAAACTAAGCCAGGTGCGTAGCCAGTATTGGGCCAGCGGCGGCACTGGCCCGCCTCATTACTCACTGGCCCAGCCAGGCAAGTTTGATAAAAAAACATTTTTAGTTTATTTTTATTATTCAAATGTATTTAAGAAAATATATTAAAATAACCCTGATTTATTGTTGACTGCTGTGTGTGTTTAATTAGTTTTGCCAAATAAAATGCAACTGTTGAATCAAGTCTCCCTCCGGAAAAAAGCCTCCCTCCGGAACAATGGTTGCTATGGTTGCTGGGGGTTCCGATGAGGCAAACTCTCGGCGGCACCATAATAATGGTTAAACAACTTTCTTTAATGTGCTATTTGGACAAAGCGAGGGTTGAGGAAGAAACACGCCACTGCCTTCATCTACCGAGTCCACACATCGCAGTTCTTCAGACTCATTAACCCACAAGAAGGCTATCAGGTGCTGGCGGCGGCCGCTTCTCTCTCTCTCGGTCGGTCACCTGGCGCGGGTTTACCCGCTGATCTAACTCCGATATTATTATTTTAGCTTACTTTATTTTTGGGTGAACTGGCTTTGCACTGCCGACTACCCTGAATAAAATCAGACAAGTTATTGTCTACACTGGATTGTCCAGCCTTTATTGACCTCTGTTGGTTGAACATGATGATTTACCGAATATAAAGGTGTAACTGTTTTTGCAGTTTGTCTATTAATTTTTGTACTCTTAAGGTTTAATTATTATTGAAGTATTTTTTTTTCTATGAAAAACTATAGGCCCACTCACATTTTCACTGGCCCACCGAAAATACAATTTCTGCCTACACCACTGAACTACGCTGAAATAAAAACAAATATTAGATGAAAAACTGAACTTGTATTTTTTATGGAATATTGTGATTATAAATGATTCATCAGTACACTTCATTGTTTTAAATTCATGTGTCTTGAGTCTCATAATCTTCGAATCAGAATAACTTTCCCTCATCTCTTCTTTTTTGTCAGAGGCGGGCAACCTGTCACTCACATGAGATCAGCCAATAGCAGACCACAACTATCCAATCAGTTCCCCACAGACACAATCAGAGCCCCACCCACATTTGTTCTTGTTCCAGAAGTGTTTCACTCAGATATAGAGCATCACAGTCCCGCCCACAGCCCGAGAGAGCGCTGGTGCCAGAAGTAAATTTCCCATTCATTTCTCCTATTGACATTTTGTAAAATCCATATCTAAAGAGTTTTAGAGCATGTCTGAGGATTAATCCGTTACGACTGAACTCATTACATACAACATATCATTTTCGAGTGAAAAAACGAAGAAAAACTGAAAAAGTCAAGGGTACAAGTCTGTGTACATATTTTCATTTCCGAGCAAAGGAACTACTCCTCCCATAAACCACCGCGCCTCACTGAAGTCGTCTGAAAGCCACCGTGAAAGAGCCTTTTGAGTGACTTCCAAATCTAACGACAGCCATGTAACCTTTTTGCTCCAGTGAATTTTCAACGCATTCTCATCCTTTAGCGTCATATAGAATGCTATATGACAAAACGCCGCTATACTACGCACATGGCACCCATTATCGTTAATATAACACGTGCTGTGATGGGTTTAGGTGTGGGGTAGGGTCAGGTAACAGGATTACGCTAAAGGACTTATGACGCCTTGGGTTAACGTGTGTATATTAACGATAAAGGGGTGCCATGTGCGTAGCATAGCGCAGTTTTGTCATATAGCGTTCTTGTGACGCTAAAGAATGAAGAACGGCTGGAATTTTATATAGTGATAGTGCAGAGAAACTACTTTTCCTCGATTTACTGAAGCAAATGCATTTGCAGCTCAGACAAGCAAAAACATTGTGCATCAGGTTCGCTCATAGGCTGAGCTGTAGCAACTGCACAACCAATGGCGCGGGGCGTCCCAGGGTGCGACCAATGAACTTAGCCCTACGTCATTACACGATCTTCAGTCTTCACGTACCTTCGCGGAGTTTCAGACACGTAACACCGACTTCCACCAATCAGATGCATCACTGTTGGATTGTGGGATTGTTCAGGATTGTGGGTAATGAAGTACTTATCGCAGATACGTCGCGATAAAAGGCATTTATCTTAAAACAAGGTTAGTGCCCCATGATCTTTTGCTGTTTATATGAGCATATACAATCAGTTAGTACAGCCGTAGCTGGTTTTAAATCTACCATGTATGGTTACGTTTTTATGGCTTATATCTCAAATGTCAATTGAGAAATTGTATTGAATTTTTCCTTCCGGCACTGGCTGTGGCGGAACTGTGATGCTCTATACGTGACAAACAGGGAAGAAAAGACTGAAGACAATGAGTCTTAAGGTAAAAAAAAAGAAAAAGAAGAAAAAAAGAAAGAAAATGAGTCTTAAGTAGAAATACAAAAAATTTACTAAACTAAAACAGAAAAATAAATAAATACTTTTGGAAAAAGTTATAAAAATGACAAAAGCACAAAACAAAATTGCTAAAACTTAAAGGATTCAGTTCACTTCAGAATAAATTTTTGTATAATTTACTCTCCCCATGTTATCCAAGATGTTCATGTCTTTCTTTCTTCAGTTGAAAAGACATTAATGTTTTTGAGGAACACACTAAGTGCAGGTTCAATGTCCTCAACACGATCCAGCTGAGGAATCTGATCCAGACAAACCAGTGGACAATTATAACAAAATACACATTTTTATACTTTTAACCACTAATGCTGGTCTTGCACGAGCTGTGATGCCACACACATTACGTCAGTCAGGGTGAAAGGTCAAGTGTGACGTAGGTGTAAGAACAGAGCCCAGTGTTTACAAAGCCAACGTGCAAAGACTGAGTCAAACCCCATTTACCAAAAAAAAAACATGTTGGATGATTTTGAAGCTGGAGGAGAAAATTAGATGCTTTCGCCCTATCCTACGTTTCTGACACCGCGTGACCTTTCACCCTGATTACATAACGTGTAGCGCATCATGTGATTTATCAGGAAATTTTAGTTCTGAAGTGAACTAATCCTTTAAGCTAAAATTAAAACTAAAATAAAAACTAATTCAAAATATTAATAAATAATAGAGGCATAATAGCTGTCTAGTCAAGCCAGCTTTATTTCTACAGTGCCAAGATCATTTCAAGTAGCTTTACAGGGATAAACAGGAAAATAATGATTCAATTCTCTAAAAGTAAAATAGTATCATTGTTCAGCTGAGGTCAGTTTAGTGTAATACAAAAATAATACTGATTATAAATCCATTCAATAACTGAGAGACTGCAAATGCAGGTGTCAGCGCTGCTGAAATCTGTGGTTGTTTACATCAATCTCCAGATTATTATATTAGTGAACTTCTCATCGAACACATACATAGTGTTGCTTCTGGTCTTAGAACTGAGTGTGTGTCTGTGTGTGATTGAACCACTCGCTGGATATCCTTTGAGTGATGTTTTTACTGCAGTCGCCGGGTTGTGTTTGGCTCCGGGTCCGAGGAACCGTTACAGGCGCTGAAAGAGCCCAATGTTCCCTGCAGAACAAGCCTGAGTGAAGCCTCCCACGGGAGTGTAAACACACTCATATGAAAGCGTCTCTATCTGTGTTTAGCGGGAGGGGTGTTGATTTCCCGGTGGATGAAACACTGCAAACATACACTCTAACTGACCCACTGTGGACTTAATTTCGGCCCCAACATATATCATCTTTGAGCAAATAAATAAAAATGCATTGGCCGTTTGTATTGAATTCCTGCATGGACACCTTGATAAACACAGTTGGAGTTTTTTCCTGCAGTTTATACACACACACGCATATGCACACACTTTCACTCTCACTCACACATGCACTCACATTCACCACACAAATATTTACTCACTAAACTGTTAAAAAATAAATACATCCACAAAAACCCTGAACAAACCAACTAGCATGAACTAGTCTGAACTAATATGCATTAGTGTAATGTTGTCATCAGGATGATGTTCTGAGTATAACGGCTGGTTGCTTCATCATTACCGTTCTTCATCATCACCGTTCTTTATCATCACCACCATTCTTCACCATCATCATCATCATCATCATCATCATCATCATCATCATCATCATCATCATCATCATCATCATCATCATTATCAGCATTCTTCATCATCATCATTACCACCATTCTTCATCATCATCATCACCACCATTCTTCATCATCACCACGGTTTTCATCATCATCATCACCATTCTTCATTATCATCATCACCGTTCTTCATCATCATCACCACCACCATTCTTTACGATCATCATCACCGTTCTTCATAATCATCACCACCGTTCTTCATCATCATCATCATCATCATCATCATCATCATCATCATCATCATTCGTTCTTCATCATCACCACCGTTCTTTCATCATTCATCACCGTTCTTCATCATCATTACCACCGTTCTTCATCATAACCGTTCTTCACCATCATCACTGTTCTTCATCATCACCACCATTCTTCATCATCACCACCGTTCTTCATCATCATCATCAACGTTCTTCATCATCACCACCGTTCTTCATCATTACCACTGTTCTTCATTATCATCATAACCGTTCTTCATCATCATCACCGTTCTTCTTCATCATCACCATTCTTCATCATCATCATCACCGTTATTATCACCGTTCTTTATCATCAATATCCACCGTTCCTTATCATCATCATCGCCGTTCTTCATCATCCTCATTCTTCATCAGCACCACCGTTCTTCATCAGACATCACTGTTCTTCATCATCATCACTGTTCTTTATCATCATCACCGTTTCTTCATCATCATCATCACCATTCTTTATCAACACCACAGTTCTTCATCATCATGACTGTTCTTCATCATCACCGTTCTTCATCAACACCACCATTCTTCATCATCATGACTGTTATTCATCACAGTTCTTCATCAACACCACCGTTCTTCATCATCATGTCAGTTCTTTATCATTGTTCTTAATGTTCTTCATCACCGTTCTTCATCTTTATCCTCTTATCCACGAGGAGACAGCTCTAATCTGTTCTTAGGTTTATTTGCCAATGCATCAGTCGTCTCAGAGAGTTTCTCAGTGTGTTTTATAATGCTGTGTGTGCTAGCTTCGGCCTGCTGTGTGTCCTTCCTCTGTCCGCTCTAGAGGATTATAATGAAGCCATTTACTCGCAAATAGTGGAACAAATAAATCATTTAACAGTTCTTTTGTCTCCAAGAGCTAATAAACACCATTCTCTGAACACAACCAGTGTGTGTGTGTGTGTGTGTGTGTCACTAAAGTGGTCATGGGACAACAAAATAAATCTTTTCTACAGTTCTCCATAGGAATGTGTGTGTATTCTAAGGGATTTAATGCACAGTCCTAAACTACATTTCAGTATGTTAGTTACAAAGCCGTTATTGAGCATGCACCGTACGGATTACTTTTAACTTTTAGAGCTCAAAATCATCCGTTCCCATGGAAGGAGCAGTCAGGATGTGGAAGACTCCTAAATACAGTCACTTGTTTTGTTCCGAGGAATCAGTGCTTTTGAACAACTTAATTGAGTGAATGATTCAGTGACTCACTCATTAATACAGTCTCTTGTTTTGTTCCTGCATGAATCATCAGTTTTGAAAGAAATGAGTGAGTTATTGACTCACTCATAAAAACAGGGTGTGAGTTCGACTTGAAGCAGTGTGTGGTGTGTGGAAGTGTTTCATTCCTGAGGGAATCAGCGTTATCGAAGAACTCAATTGAGTGTTATTGAGTCGGCGCGTCTACCAGTTGGATGTAGTACGTTTAGATTTCATCCATACGCATTTATACTATATATAGTATACTGTTTTAATAATCACCAAGTTCGTATTCAAATGTAGTATCTACTCATAGAATGCCAGTTTGCCAGTTGCACATAGAGACAGTGCTAAGCTGAAGAAAACAGGACCTGCAGATGTCATTCTTATATCTACCTTCTCCAGGGGGGAATTGTGGGAAATATTTAAGATGGAATATAGAGGAAATCTCTCTCTCTCTCTCTCTCTCTCTCTCTCTCTCTCTCTCTCTCTCTCTCTCTCTCTCTCTCTCTCTCTCTCTCTCTCTCTCTCTCTCTCTCTCTCCCTCCCTCCCTCCCTCCTCCCTCCCTCCCTCTCTCTCTCTCTCTCTCTCTCTCTCTCCCCTTTGGCTCCACACCTCTATTTCACTCTTTACTTATTTCCTGTTTTAGGTTGCTACTTCCTATCAGTTGGCTCTGCTCTCTGCTCTCTCTCTCTCTCTCTCTCTCTCTCTCTCTCTCTCTCTCTCTCTCTGTCATTGAGAGCACTGAGAGAGCAGCTGTTGTGCTGTCTGTGTATCATAGCCGCTAAACATTCCCCGGCTGCTCAGCTGTCATCAGCGGCTGTGGACCGGAGTGTGTGTGCGTGTGAGAACCAGTGTGTGAATGAGTGTGGGTGAAAGAGAGGCTGTTTGTGCTGAAGTGGAGAGTGTGAAAGACGGTATTCATACTGGTGAATGCTGATAATGTGAACTAAAATGGCAATAACAAAGTGAACTAGGTAGGTTAGCTGATTACCATAAAAATCCATAGATATCGTAGTCAGTTCTTACGGCCGTTAACACTTTCTCTGACAAGCGGATGCAATGAGACCTGTTTTCCGGTTTCGGTCATGTGACGCTCGGCATAAAGCCTATTAGATGGTTAAATAAATAATTAGTTTAAATAGTTCTGAATATTAATTTTTATGTAATGAATATTGAAAATTATAAATTTATCAAACTGAAAGGTTTTTACGGTTGAATTTTATAGACATGTATTTTCAAACAGCTAGTTTTTTTTGTTCTGAATTCAAATAATACAGAAATTCAAAAAAGAATACAGATTCAAGTAATCAAGATGAAGAAATTCGGAACTTCAAATTCAGTTTTCTACTAAGGCTGCACAGTTTAACAAGTTTGTACCCACCCACACTGTAAAAAAATATTGCTGGTTTAACTTAAAAAAGTAAGTAACCTGGTTGCCTTAAAATTTTAAGTTCATTGAACTGGAAAAAGTGAGTTAATACAATGAAGGAGATTAATTTAATCTTCAGAAACTCAAAATTATATGTTATCTGAACTAAATAAATTATTTAAGTTGATTTGAAGCTCCCAAAACTGGTCCAGTGGAATCATCCGAGCCACCGGCGTCCCCCGGAAGGGCAGCGGGCGGAGAGATCCGCAGAGGCGGGGGTGGCGGCAGTGACCCCAAGCGAGACCAGGGGGAGACCAGGGAAGGACCAGTGTTCCACGGGGTCTGCTCTGCCGGGGGTCTGGCGATAGAGAGGGATGAGGGTGGCGTGGTCCGGGGACGACACACACTGCCATTCGCGCCCTCAGAGACAGAAGAGAATGAGAGTGGCGAGGCACGGGGGCGTTGCGCACTTTCATCTTGCTCTGTGTGCTCAGAGATGGAACTGCAAGCCATAACTGAGCTGCCCATAACGGGAGTGACGCAGCAGGGCTGGTACGGGCAAGGGCGCCTCCCTGCGACCACGGCACGGCCCGGTGCTGCTGGGGCCGGACGGGAGGGGGCGGAAGTCGCAGGAGGGCGCATTCGGCGGCAAGCGGGCTGAGGCACCCGAGCCGGCGGCTAGTTGCAGCAGAAACCGCAGGCTCAGACAAAAGCCACAGTCCGCTCCTGGGCGGCCAAGAACTGTTGGGCAGAGATCTCGACCGTGCCCCCGAAGAGGCCAGCCTGGGATATGGGGAAGTTGAGGAAAAGGTTCACTCAGCCCTGCGCACATCAACCAGGTTAAGCCAGAAATGTCTGACCACGCATGTGGACATCACCTGACTCAGGGAGCATGCGGTCACCTTCGTCGCTCGTAGAGCAAAGTCGGTGACGGCAGGCAGCTCAAGGATGAGCCCTGAATCAGCCCTACCCTCGTGCATTGGAGGGGTGCTTAGGGTTGCCACGCCAGGTGGAGGCGCTGTGGGGACACATAAGTGTTGCCACAGAACACTTCAATCTACTCAATCTAAAATCTACACTCCAATCTTAGAACACTTCTCAATCTATCAGAATACCGCACTCAGGAATACACGGGCAGATCGTCTTTAAAAGACGAGTCTTTAAAAGACGTGCCGTGTGCATACTCTTTAGTGAGAGGAGAAAACTCTGCGGATGTTGAAGCGACCAGGGAGAGACACACCACTGGCAGACCACTGCTCAGATCGCAGGCAATGTGAAACTCGCTGGATATTGCCGTCACACCAACACCAGAGAGTTCGCTCGTCTCGAAGAGGTGAGTCACTGTAGTAAACTCAGATTGTATGGTTTGTGGAGTGAAGAAGTTCTATTGGCTCCGAAGCGAAAACATACTGCTGTTGCGTCCGCTTCCTCCTTTTACACTCAATACTCACGGGGTGAGGCGGAGATACGCTATGCAAATTCTGCAGACCCATGACATTTCCTTGCCATTGGCTCGTTTTTCAATACTCAAAGAGGATTGGCTTTCTAAGGGAAACCCCCATTCTCGTCATCCGACGTAACTCAGAGTTACAACGAAAGGGAACTAGCTTCAATATTCGTTACAAAAAAATCTAATTCAGAACTATTTAAACTACCACCTAAAATTCAACTTTGTTAGATTACACTTGCAAATAATCCAAATTTAAAAATTCTAATTCAAATCTTTTTTTCATATTAAAAGCTTCATATGAAACATTTAAAAAAAGTGTGATATGCAGAGGCAACTATAAGTACCTCATTTGTAGGGGTCAGTACAATTTCTTTTGAAAGAATATCATACTTATTTAGCATTAGCAAGGATGCATTAAATTGATCAAAAGTGGCAGGAAAGACGTTTATTGTCATGATTCTGCCATCATGTCATTGATTTTTCTAGTCTTGTGGCAGGATCATGGCAGAACCATGTTTTGTGTACAAGCGCATGGCCATTTGTTTGGGCCATGTGCTTGTGTTGTCTTGTTACGTTACCCCGCCCCCTTGTTATCCCCGTCTTGTCATTATTGTCTAGTCAGTTTCACCTGTCCTCGTCATTAGTGTTCCCTTTATAATCTCCTTGTGTTTGCTGTCCTGTGCCGGTGCATTGTTTGATGTGGTATGTTTCTAGCAGTGAGTAAGTCATTGAGAGAACTGTATTTCAAGGAGTCTGTTCATGGCTTAGTATTGTTCCTGTCTCAGTCTAGTGTTTGCTACTCTGTCTTGTTTTGTAATTCAAGAGTCTGTTCATGTCTTAGTATTGTTCCCGTCTTAGTCTAGTGTTTGCTAATCAGTCTTGTTTTGCCCCTCGTGGGTTTTGTTTTCTGTTTTGTCTAAAATAAATTCGGTGTTGAGCATTCAGTCTGCTTTTGGGTTCGTCTATCCTCAACTTCATAACCGAATGCACCGGCCAACAAAGAACCCAGCAGACAGTTTGTTCTCCCAGTTCCGGCCACAGCCGGAACAGTGGTGGTTGTCGGCTCCCACCGATGGAGAGAGAATCAACGGTCCTGTCCCACCCGAGGGTGAGTGGATCCTGAGGAATTGGGCCGACTCTGGGATCATTTCTCCCAGGAGGATCCGCAGGCTTCCACCACCTCGTCACCACCTGCCAGGCTGCCAGTGATCCCGGAGGGTCTACGTTTTAGCTGTGGTTACGCAGGGGAACCAAGCTCACTCCACTTTGGCTCCCAACGCGTCATCAGCACCCACCGATCTCCGTGGCAAACGAGAGAGACGGCTGTCGTGGGAGTCTACTTCGGAGTCCTCTTCCTCTGAGACCACACTTCCTGCTGTGCTTCCCCAACCGGTCACAAGCCCGGCTACGGCCTCTGTTCCGCGACCTCAGGAAGAAGAGGAGGAAGAAGGGAGCCTCTTGTCCTCCTTCTCTGTCTCCCCCTGAGTCCGCGATGGCCGTCCCAGAGCCCGCTCCAGCAGGCGCCGTCCAGAGCCCGCTCCAGCAGGCGCCGTCCCAGAGCCCGCTCCAGCAGGCGCCGTCCCAGAGCCCGCTGCCAGCAGGCGCCGTCCCAGAGCCCGCGCTCCAGCAGGCGCCGTCCCAGAGCCCGCTCCAGCAGGCGCCGTCCCAGAGCCCGCTCCAGCAGACGCCGTCCCAGAGCCCGCTCCAGCAGGCGCCGTCCCAGAGCCCGCTCCAGCAGGCGCCGTCCCAGAGCCCGCTCCAGCAGGCGCCGTCCCTGAGCCCGCTCCAGCAGGCGCCGTCCATGAGCCCGCTCCAGCAGGCGCCGTCCCAGAATCCGCAGAGAGAGTTGCGGCCGATCTAGCCGCAAGAGATGTTCTGCAATCGGTTTCTGCTCCTCAAGAGATGCCCATCTTCCTTGCTGCCAAGACCCTGTCCGATTATTTGTCTTGTCTTGCTAAGATTCTTGAACCCCTGTCTGTCCTGTCTCGTCCCCAGCTCCCATATCTGCCACTGAGAGCGCAGCACCCAAGCCTGTCCCTGTGTGTGCTGCACCCGAGCCTGTCCCTGTGTGTGCTGCCCCCGAGCTTGTCCCTGTGTGTGCTGCCCCCGAGCCTGTCCCTGTGTGTGCTGGACCCGAGCCTGTCCCTGTGTGTGCTGGACCCGAGCCTGTCCCTGTGTGTGCTGCACCCGAGCTTGTCCCTGTGTGTGCTGCACCTCATCCTGTCCTCAGAGCCGGTCGCCGTGAGCGCTGCACCCAGTCCTGCCCTCTCATCTGCCATGTCCCCCGTCAGAAGTCCCGTTACCTCATCCTCCGTGTCCTTGGAGTCCCCTGCATCGGAGTCTGCTGCTGCCGCTAAGACTGCATCCCTGTATGTTTTCCCAGTCTCCCCTGGCTCCTCTAATTCCCAGTCTGTTTCTCCATTTGTCCCTGTCCCACTGTCCCGGACTGCCGTTTGTTTCCCCTGTCATGGCTCAACCCCGGACTGTTTTTCCCTTGTCTCACACCACTCCTCCCAAGCCCGCTCGGTCCTCTCGTCCGAAGCCCTCTCCCCGTGGTCCCAGGACCCCTGTCCCGCCCACCCACCCTGGACTGTCGCTCAAGGACTTTGTTTTTCCTCCGCCTCCTCTGCCTTGTATTTTGTTTTTGATGTTCCACCCCCAACCCTGTCATTGTGTATTCTTGTATGCCTTTGTTAGTTTTTGTCATGTATTGTTGGTTTGTGTCTTTGTCAAAGTCTGTCATGTCCCGCGTTTAATGTCCCCTTGAGGAGCGTCTGGATGGAAGCCGCTCCTTAAGGTGGGGTTTCTGTCATGATTCTGCCATCATGTCATTGATTTTTCTAGTCTTGTGGCAGGATCATGGCAGAACCATGTTTTGTGTACAAGCGCATGGCCATTTGTTTGGGCCATGTGCTTGTGTTGCTTGTTACGTTACCCCGCCCCCTTGTTATCCCCGTCTTGTCATTATTGTCTAGTCAGTTTCACCTGTCCTCGTCATTAGTGTTCCCTTTATAATCTCCTTGTGTTTGCTGTCCTGTGCCGGTGCATTGTTTGATGCCTGTTTGATGTGGTATGTTTCTAGCAGTGAGTAATTCATTGAGAGAACTGTATTTCAA
This sequence comes from Hybognathus amarus, assembly GCA_030378365.1. NCBI lineage: Eukaryota > Metazoa > Chordata > Actinopteri > Cypriniformes > Leuciscidae > Hybognathus > Hybognathus amarus. The sequence goes on from JAQIUQ010003802.1 coordinate 49,077, forward strand.
GGAGTCTGTTCATGACCTAGTATTGTTCCTGTCTCAGTCTAGTGTTTGCTACTCAGTCTTGTTTTGCCCCCTCGTGGGTTTTGTTTTCTGTTTTGTCTAAAATAAATTCGAGTGTTGAGCATTCAGTCTGCTTTTGGGTTTGTCTATCCTCAACTTCATAACAGTTTATAATGTTACAAAATATTATATTTCAGTTGTGTTTTCATGTTTTATGATACATTTTTAGTCTGTGTGTGTTCTGTGTCCTTACACTAATCCGACCGCTAAACCTGCAAATCACGCACAACTTTCTGCATTTTTACATTTTCAAAAAAACATCACTTCACTAAAATTAAATTACAAAGGATTTTGAATACACACACACACAATAACCCGACCCCTAAACCTACCCATTACACACACACGCACACTTACCCCACCTCTAAACCTACCCATAACACACACACACTTACCCGACCCCTAAACCTACCCATCACAAAAAAAGTTTCTGCACTTTTACATAAAAAAATAATAAAAACTCATTCTGTATGATTTATAAGCTTGTTTTCCTCAGTTTAGGTCCACAGTGACACGACATGTGAAAAAGTTGTGTACACACACACACACACACACACACACACACACACACACACACACACACACACACACACACACACACACACACACACACACACACACACACACACACACACACACACACACACACACACACACACACACAGGGTGTGTCCTGTCCTCTTTGACAGATTGTTGATCTTCATCTCTGATCTCATCTCTGTTGCAGAGGGACAAAGGTCATGTGTAAATCACTCTCTCTCTATCTCTCTCTCACACTCACATACACATGCACACACCTTCTGTCCTCTTGCTGTCTGCAGGATTAGATATTTAATCTGGTGTGTGTGTGTGTATCGCATACAATGCAGCTCAGGGGCAAAACCATTCAATTAAAGAGGGCCGATGATGCTTTTTTCCATGTTCATCTTCATCTTTACTGTGTAATCTTGCTGTATGAGCATCATAAAAGGATGAGTTTCTCCCGGGAACGAACATGTCACAATTTCCTCATTATAATAATTCATATGCAGAATAAAGGGGCGGAGCCTAGTTGAGTTAGTTAGTAGTGTGTTAAACTGGTTATGGGAAGGGGCGGGACATTTTCCAAACACACTCGAAGCGCTCGACCAATCACAACACACTGCTCCAGCCGACCAATCAGAGCACAATGTGCTTTTCAACAGGAGGGGCTTCATAGAGACAGGAAGTAAACAGAGCGTTACTGAGAGACTGGGAAGAGAGGAGCCGCAATAATGGAGAATATGAGGAGAATAATCAATATTCAAAGCTGTTCTAGTAGAGCCTGAAAACAACATCATCAAGTCTTGTTAAAGGCCATTCTTTACACTAATCTACAAGTCATGAGTCCATGAACAAACCTATATGAACGCTATTCAGACAAGAGCTGTAACTTTTTCCTGTACATTTCAAAAGCAGAGCATTTCACTGTGATAAAAAGCATGATTATATGGCATGACCGAAATAACATCACAAACCCACAACAGAAATCTATAGGGTACAGGGTGTGTTTCTCCAGAGACTATTTCCAGCCCTGGAGTCACACAGTCTGTTATTATCAGTTCCTAATGTATTGTGAATCATTATGAGCCTGAGCCAAATGTTACTCATTTTACTCGAGCTTTCTCAGAAACGGAGAGAGAGAGAGAGAGAGAGAGAGAGAGAGAGCAAGAAAATGATGATATTGCACAAGGATTTAACTTCTATACTTGATTCTGAACAATCGCATCATTCAGTGAATAAATATTTTAAAATATTGACATTTACCCATTGCAACACTGTATAAACCCACATAGCTCTCCTTGTGTTCTGTTAGCGGTCTCTGCACTAATAAAATAATTAATATTGACATCTATATAATCTATATTATTACCACTATCACAAAATCATTATCACAGAAGGAATCCCTTCATGGTCCAGACACACCAATACTACAAATTAACGTGATATGCATTTACTAAGAAACATTTGCCATTTGTAACTAACCGGGAACATTTTTAAATGTAACTTCTTGTTTCAGAATGAGAACATTTAAAAGTAACGTTCCCTTCATGATTGTGAAACGGAGAGTTGCCTTAAAGGGCACCTATTATGCAAAATTCACTTTTACATGGTGTTTGAACATAAATGTGTGTTGGCAGTGTGTGAGCAAAACCACCCTAGAATGATAAAAAAATAACTCAGTGTTTTTTTTACAATCTCAATAAATCATATGCATGTCTCAAAACGAGCTGTTCTAGATTCAGCGCTTTGTGACGTAGAATTGAGCAAGGGGTTTAATTGACAGTGTGGTTGTGGCATAGACCCCGCCCTGGGTGATCTGTACACCATCCTCTATTGTTTCAACGACAGCCGGTAATGTCTCCTAGAAACTTACACTCACCGGCCACTTTATTAGGTACCCCATGCTAGTAACGGGTTGGACCCCCTTTTGCCTTCAGAACTGCCTCAATTCTTCGTGGCATAGATTCAACAAGGTGCTGGAAGCATTCCTCAGGGAGTTTGGTCCGTATTGACATGATGGCATCACACAGTTGCCGCAGATTTGTCGGCTGCACATCCATGATGCGAATCTCCCGTTCCACCACATCCCAAAGGTGCTCTATTGGATTGAGATCTGGTGACTGTGGAGGCCATTTGAGTACAGCGAACTCATTGTCATGTTCAAGAAACCAGTCTGAGATGATTCCAGCTTTATGACATGGCGCATTATCCTGCTGAAAGTAGCCATCAGAAGTTGGGTACATTGTGGTCATAAAGGGATGGACATGGTCAGCAACAATACTCAGGTAGGCTGTGGCGTTGCAACGATGCTCAATTGGTACCAAGGGGCCCAAAGAGTGCCAAGAAAATATTCCCCACACCATGACACCACCACCACCAGCCTGAACCGTTGATACAAGGCAGGATGGATCCATGCTTTCATGTTGTAGATGCCAAATTCTGACCCTACCATCCGAATGTCGCAGCAGAAATCGAGACTCATCAGACCAGGCAACGTTTTTCCAATCTTCTATTGTCCAATTTCGATGAGCTTGTGCAAATTGTAGCCTCAGTTTCCTGTTCTTAGCTGAAAGGAGTGGCACCCGGTGTGGTCTTCTGCTGCTGTAGCCCATCTGCCTCAAAGTTCGACGTACTGTGCGTTCAGAGATGCTCTTCTGCCCACCTTGGTTGTAACGGGTGGTTATTTGAGTCACTGTTGCCCTTCTATCAGCTCGAACCAGTCTGGCCATTCTCCTCTGACCTCTGGCATCAACAAGGCATTTCCGCCCACAGAACTGCCGCTCACTGGATGTTTTTTTCTTTTTCGGACCATTCTCTGTAAACCCTAGAGATGGTTGTGCGTGAAAATCCCAGTAGATTAGCAGTTTCTGAAATACTCAGACCAGCCCTTCTGGCACCAACAATCATGCCACGTTCAAAGTCACTCAAATCACCTTTCTTCCCCATACTGATGCTCGGTTTGAACTGCAGGAGATTGTCTTGACCATGTCTACATGCCTAAATGCACTGAAGTTGCCGCCATGTGATTGGCTGCTTAGAAATAAGTGTTAACGAGCAGTTGGACAGATGTACCTAATAAAGTGGCCGGTGAGTGTAAGTGTTCTGTTGTGGGTTGGAATGTAATAATGACAAACATAGTAGTTTTCACTTCTGACATCAGAGCCACTGAAAACACAGTGGATGTATTGTATTTTGGAAGTTTAAGTGGCGCCTTTCCTTCGTAAATAAGTTTATGTTTGAGCGAATCATTTTCTGATTGACTGTTTTGTGAACAAGGGTCAATTCAGAGCAGGTCTTGCTTCAAAGTTAATCCTCAACTGTGGATCGTCGTTTACTGTTTGCGATCCAACGTCACCCCAGTAAGTGTATTTTATTCATTTCAGTCGATGTCAGCCAATTCAACAACAAATGCGTCTAAAGTTGATGTCTGTGTATATAATTTAAACCTTGTTTGTATAGTGCGTAACTACACGTTTATAAATATATATATATATATATATATATATATATATATATATATATATATTTTTTTTTTTTTTTTTTTAAAGATATTGTATCAAAAACTGCATATATTTTCTTGCCATCTCACATTTGCCACAGAAGCATCTGTATGACAGTAATGTAAAAATGATGCAACAGGTCCCTCGCATAAATATAATTTCGCTTGGGCGTGGCAAACTTTATCACAGTATGTGTTTGTAGTTTTAAAAAAAATGCTCCAACGTTAGTGTTTGTGTGTGTCTGTGTGTTTTGCACATCCATAATTGCAAAGGGGACGCGATTACAACTCTATAAACATAAATGTATCAAATAACCATACCGAGACGTCCTGGTCAATTCTCATTAGTGTTTATTCTGCCAGAGTCTCTTCGTCATCTGGGTCTGATCAGAGAATATTTATATATTCCGATTCAAACATGTATGGCTGAATGACATTCAGAACAGCGGGTCTCTCACTCTCTCAGCCCTTCTGCTTACCGACTGCCATAGGTATCCATGTTACGCCCTCATCCAAAGGCAGGGCGGAATATGCAGCTCATTTACATTTAAGGTCGTATACACCAAAACAGCTATTTTTAAAACAGGCCCCAAAAATTACATTTTAAAATGGTTATAATAAATTAACTGTGGGGTATTTTGTGCTGAAACCTCCCAAATACATTCTGGGGAAACCTGAGACATATACTGCATCTTGTAAAAAGGGGAATAATAAGTGCCCTTTAAACATTCCAAGAGAACACATTTTCAAAACAATTTTAAAAAAGAGAACATTCAGAAATGACATTTTCAGAACTTAATAAACCGTCTGTTATTTGGGATATTACACTGCTCCTCATCAAGCTAGTTTTGCATTTGTGACTTTGATTTGTTTAGACTAATCATGTTCTAGCTGAATAAAACCATCGTCTTGCAAAAAGGAGACGGTAAACGGATGAAGTGTGGGAGAGAGAAACAGGACCAGTCCAAACCTCATCTTATTATGTCTTAATATAGCAGAAACTGGATGCCACACACACACACACACACACACACACACACACACACACACACACACACACACACACACACACACACACACACACACACACACACACACACACACACATTCTCTCTCTGTTGTATCTTTCTTCGATCCGTCCTCCTTCCCATTTTTCTCTCTGTTTGTGCTGAAGATATCCTTGGATGTGTGTGTGTGTGTGTGTGTGACTCTACACAGATGCTTTAATCTGATCCATCCCAGGATCTGTTTTACTCCATAACAGCATGATAAGCCTCTCTCTTCATTTTGTCCCCTTCTGTCACACACTGCCAGACAGCTTTGGCTGGTGTCCCAGAGCCGTGTGTGAACATGCACCTTTCACCCGCCTGTGTTATGAGTCACGCAGAAATGCATTCACGTTTGCATCGCTAACACCTTCATCTGTTATCAGCCTTCAGCACATATTTACACCAACACTCTTTACTCCTCTTCATGGTGTATGTGTGTTTTAAAGTGCCTCATTATGTTGTTTTAATGGCTCCTGATTTAGTTTGTGAGTCTTCTAAACAGCTTTACATGCATTCAGGACAAAAAAAACATGTTTTCCTCATAATATCTACTGCAGCATCAGCTCTTTTCTCACAGTGTTTGAAAAGCTTCGAAAACCCCACCTCTCTGAGAGCTACTCTGCTCTGATTGGTCAGACCACCCAGTCTGCTGTGATTGGTCAGAAAGCAAACGCTGATTCTCATATCTGAACCTCAGCTCTTGATCACAGTAGCCACGTTTCCACTGCCGGGCTAGGGCTGGGCCAGAGCTAACATGCCTTTCTGGATCAAACGTCACACAACCCAACCCATTTCAGCGGGTATTATGCATTAATTTTGTTTTTTAAGTTAGGAAGATAGCAAGTAACTCACCGGCCGTGGCTGCAATAGTGTCGAACCATGGAAAAAATCCTTCACTTTTTTTTGCGCAATATAAAAAAGTGAAATGTGCATCTTGCTTCAGATCATAACATTGATGTCACAGTCCTTGTCTACACCAGTCTGTCTTCGTCATATGCACTACACTTCCCAGGATCCTCTTGTCTCCACACCTGAACTCACTCCCTCAATCATCCACCTGTTCATCGTCCTGATCATCTGTGTCACCTGTCGTCACCTTGTTAGTGTTCATTTACTTCTGTATTTAGTTCTCTTTGTTCAGTCTGTCTTGGTTGGTTTCTTGTCTGTTACATGGTGTGTTACTTGAGTGTTTCCTTTTGACCGTCAGTCTGTACCTGAGTTTTGATTATACAAGTAAATATTTGAATTAGAGCCTTTGTGTCAGCCTCTCCTTCATCCAGCACCATAACCCATGACAATTCCATAAACTCCGCCTTTTACCTTGAGCACGCCTCTAGCCCCAAGCTGGCCCGCTTTGGCTCAAGGTATTCGACAGGCCAGAAATCCTGGCCGTTGGACCCGAGTAAGCCCCGATCAAGCCCCGGAAGTGACCGTGGAACCGCGACTGTCACGCACTAGCACGGCTCGGCCCTGGCCCGGCAGTGGAAACGCAGCTAGTGATACGAACAGTAACGATGGCTTGGGTTTAACCGTATCAATCTCATTAAAGTGGATTTGCTTTGTCAGCAGAAAACAGCGTCTTCTCGACACGAACAACACGAACCAAACTCTCCCAGTCTCAGATACACTAGTGTTTGAGGGCGGGGCTAAGAGACGCTGTTCAGCCAATCAGGAGCATAGTTCGCGGTTATGTCACGCATTATGCAAATGAGTTACAAACCTACTAAAGCCGCGCTTCCACCGCAGGAACTTTACCCAGGAACTCAGGAACTTTGGGGTGGTACTCTGTGTGTTTACACCACAGGAACCAGGGTCTAAATGAAGTAAAAATTTCCCTCCAGAAAGTCCCTGCTGGCAAGGAAGTACTTTTTCAGAACTCGGGAACTTTCGGGGTGGGACTTGTGCACTGAACATGCTGATTGGTTCTTACCACTTATTCTTTCTGCCTGATGGCGCGTTCGTCCCATCCATCTCACAGTCAATGTCCGCTGTCCGAGTGTTCGTCTCTTTTCTGCCATTTTGTTAATTACCTCGTTAGTAAACCAATCATACACAAAAGCAGCACAGCTTGAATCTCTTCCATACAAAACACACTCTAGACAAACGTGCAGACTTGGAGCAGTCGCACGCAGTTCAACGTCACTACAGAATCTTCCAGCCCCGGACCGGTACTTTAGTCCGCTGTGTAAACGCAGTAAGCAAGCAGTCTGGGGTTCCTTTGAAAAAAGTTCCTGGGACAAATAGTTCCTGGTAAATTGTGGTGGAAACGCGGCTTTAGATTCAGGAGACTGAATTACTGATGACTCGTTTCAATTTAGAATCAACTCTTTCTTTTAGGAGACAGTAACTCCATTTATCTGCACTTTGATCTTTTACATTCACAATCCACAACGCATAAAAGGAAATATCTGAAAAAGCATATGGGGCACTTTAAAGGATTATTTTGGTATTGCCCTAAAGCAAGGTACTTTGTTAATAATAAAATACATCTTTCAGTAACTTTGTTAGGCTTGTGGACATTTTAAAAATATTACATTTGTTTAAGGCTGCTACTTACATTACAGTAGGCCTACAGATGCAGGCCTACAGGAAGTCTGGCATAATAGTGAATGTGTTTATTTTATTTTTGGGTTGGTTTTACACTGGTTCATCTCTCTCTCTCTCTCTCAATTATGGTGGGATTTCAATGAAAATCTTAAGCTCTGTAAGCTGGACTGATACAACCCTCTTCCACTTGATCCTATCACACACACACACACACACACACATATATAAATGTACAGTATGGAATGTAAACACAACATAATTAAAATGATACATAGTGACATATCTCTGAGCTGAATCTCTCTTTGATGTCAAATACGCAGCAGACGACACACACTTGTTTATATTACTGTACACACATGGGCTCACACAAACCGCAAAATTGAGCTACAATATTTAGATCCCGAGGTAAAGAGAGCTTTGATGCCATGCATGCATGGATTCTGTACATTCCTGTAACTGCTGAAGCACAACACACTCACGGCTGACTCAAGGACAGACTCAGGGAAACATAATGGCAACATTTCTACGGCATAAAATCATTCGCTTTGTTCCCAGTAAAAAACACCTGCTTTGTCTTTAAAATAAAATAAATCTAAACTAAACTAAATAAAATAAGTAGATAATATATATATATATATATATATATATATATATATATATATATATATATATATATATATATATATATATATATATATAATTAAATAATAAGGAAAATTATTTTGAAAATAAATAAACAATTATCTATCCACAAGTTTCCTATGCCCCATGAGGCCTTGCGTCAAAAGTTGGCGCGTCTTCCGGTTCATAGTAAACAAAGCGCAGCTTGACATACACTCGTTCATTCAACAGTTGACAGTCATTCAAGTTATAGCGATCCAAACTAGCTAACGAGTGTGGGAACACAACCTCAACGAAATTAAAAAGGGTGAAATAACAGTACCTTTACCCTCCGCAGTAGTTGGTTGGGAGTATTATAAAAAAATTATTAATAATCAATACTCATCAAGGCATGGTGACAGACAGTTGTGTGAGCTGACAAACAATTGAAAAAAAAATACACACTTAGTCATTGTGCTTTGGAGTTTATTCAAAATTATAAATGAATGTGCCACTTGAATACATTAACTGGCACATTTGGTATTCAGTCAACTCAGGCTTTGATCCTGATTTTAGGTGTAACATCAGTAGAGAACATCCAATCACACGCTGATAGAGTTTATAGAATACACTAATGAACACAGTAAGCTAAACTAATGTACAAAGGAAAATTCGTCGTCTTTTGGGAGGTGATGGAAACTTCAGTCGTTGGCAGGATCACTCTGATTTCGTTTTTTGCTTATGTTCAAAACAATCACGTTTAAGCCACTGAATTAGTTTAGTCCGGTTATACGTACAACCGCGAAGAGCACATGTTGTCCCTGAGCTCCGTAACGACATCTCTCATAAAGATTTGCGTCTTTAAATAGTAAAATAATTCTCCGAAAAACAGCTAGCCTCTTCGCTAACTAACACACAAAATACCATTGGAATGCTATTTCCGCTGCCGTTCCGGAAGTTTCCCCACTTTATTTTGCCCCCGGAAACGTGTGGATAGTTTGTTCTAAAAAAAAAAAAAATTATTTATACACAAAATTATGTAGTTCATTTTTAAATAAAATAAAAAATTAATTTAATATAAGTGTGTCTTTTGATAATAGAGTCAAATATCTAAAAAATAATAGATGCAAAGGAAAGTGATGGAGGAAAAGGCCTGTTACTCAAAAACTCTGAGAAAAAAATAAACAGACAGAGAAAGAAGTTCAACCTGGTTTGCCATTGAATTATTTATTGTGCATTTACACTTCAATGGCTGTCAATGTGTCTCTCGCTCCCTCTTCTTCTATATTTCACTTCTTCACAAATACATTGAGGTTGATTCTTAAATCTGTTTTTGGAAGGGCTTGAGATTTGTGTTTGTGTGTCTGTGAGAGTGTGTATGAGAGAGACTATGAGCATATGTGTATTATAACTGTACGTATAGTGTGTGTCCTTTCTCCATCAAAAGAACGAGGAATAACAAAGCAAGACAAACTGTTTGTTTCATGCACCAGCTTGAGCCGCTCCATCAGAGAGCACCCGCCCCTTCAAACCAGCAGCGTACAGAGCAAAACAAACATCAGTGCGGGATTCACTTCATTCCTGGATAATACGCCAGTTAATCCCGCTTTCATTCCTTCAAACATTTAAAATACTCATTTAACTGTTTTTGAGCTTAAACAAACAGTGTTTTGGTGGCTTTGCAGCTGCGCTAACATCAGGTGGAGGCGGAGCGAGGAGCGCTTCTCCTCCCTCTTCATCTGTGTTTCTGTTTTTCTCTTGAATTCTCTTCATCTTTGACGGCACGGAGGACGGCGTTTGGAAACCCTGCATAATTCAGCATGCGTGCTTTTCCATAAAAAGGGTAGTTTATGAATAGACTGAGAAATATTTTATAAAATATATATTTTTCTTTTTCCACATATGACAATCAAAGGATGAAGAAGGAAAATATTATTATTATTTTTTTACATACAATATTTTTTTTCACTATTGCATTTTTTGTTCTGTTCATGCAAAAATGAATGAACATCTAATGTTTCTTACTGAACATAAATTATTTTATTTTAAACCATTAATTAATTTTTGTTAATTTAACATAATTCCAAACCAAAGTGCAAATAGAAAGAGACAGGAGGAAGAGATGATGTGTGTTTGAAGGATAAATGTTTCATCTGTCACGGTTGGCAAGAAGAAGAGGAGGATAAGCAGAGAGAGAGGGAGAGATTAAATAATATCCTGTTTTAGGACAGATGAACACGTAGGAAAATCTATCACGTAGAAATGTCTGACAGGTAATTCACATTACTGCTGTGTTTTATAGTCCTGACACATCTACAACATGTGAGCCTTCATCATCAGAGCCGCAATTTACACTTGTGACTTCAGCTCACAGGGATGGCTATGAACAAACGTTCTTCCAGTGACATTAATAGAGCGTTCGTTCGAAGGGATCTGCTTTTTAATAACGTTATTTATACCTTGGAATATTCGTCTAATATGTTTAAGCTCTTCGCATGTCGGTCAAAAATGACAGAATTTTTTTTGTATTTCAATTAAATTAATGTGTTTTTTTAGATTTACATTTTTTGTGGATTTTATGGTACTAAATTATATTTTCGCTGTATTTATATTCCATTTATTCACGTTTTGAGCATAGACCTGAAAACTCTGGTAAATCTTGAATGCTTTAGAGCGACAGCTTTGCAGATTATTGCTGAAGTGAAAAAAGTAACAGAATTTTACGTGTATTATAACAAAAGGTGCAAAAATACTATTTTCAGTTTTGATATGAAATATACATTTTCAAAAACATGTTTTACTCTAAAACTGAGAAAATCAAAGACATAAATCTAAGAAGTTTATATACGTTTGTGTTCGGCTGCAGTACCAAATGCTTCCACTAGATGAAATTCGTCTATTCATTTCCAACGCGCTTATTTTTGACTGTGAGAAACACAAGTGGGACTATTTTTTCAGGATTATTTAATAGAGCTAGAGCCGATATATTGGCAGGCCGATATTATTGGCCGATATTTGACATTTTCCAAACTATCGGTATCTGCGGTTATAATGGCCGATAAATGAATATTTCAAAAACAAAATAAAAACGGACGAAACACGCTTCAACCATTTCATGAGTGTTGGAGTTGTATAGTTTGTCCACCAGAGGGCACTCTACACCGTCCCTGTTGGTAACACTCGTTTATAACGCGCCACACATTCTGCAAAGTGCTGATCCAGTCAGAGTTGGGCAGAGAGAACCAGTTATCCGAGAGTGAGATCATTCGATGAGTTGGTCACGAGACATACATTGCTTATATAACAATTAAAATAACATCCCCATCAGTTCTCTTAACTCAAATAAGCCTGACAAAATTTGTGACTATCATGTCCAGTTTTGCTGCTGTTAAATAAGCCGAGAGTGAAGCAGAATCAGCTAGTAATAATTACGTTACGTTGTTACAGTGTAATTGATTGACTGTCCTTTAAACTTTTGACAATGTGACTGAAGTATATCATATAGCATATATAGCATATCATCTCTCCTTGGCCTGTTATATTGAAAATTTATATTTTACAATTTGCAGTAGGACGTTATCCATTGCTAAATTATGGCTCATCATAGACCACTAATGCCACTATCGTCAGTAGAAGACCGCTAACGTTAACAATAATGAGCTTTGGTTAATCTGTTCTGTTGCAACAATAAAAGAAAATAAAAGTTTCTTTTTAAAATGCATTATCATATTATTTTAGTTAACACTCATACATAACTACAAATAACTATGTTAGGGAAATCTGTTAATGTTTTGTTGCACGTTTCTGGAAAAAAATTAAAATTAAAAAATAAATATCGGCCGATATATCGCAATAACGGATTTTAAAACCAACAAATATTTGTGTTGTATCGGCCTTCAAAATCCTTTATCGGTCAGGCTCTACTATTTAACCTGTTCGAATCATGTCTATGATTGTGTGTGTGTGTTCACACAGCAAGTGCCAAAACCTTCACCAAGTTTCGTGCCATTCCAATGAAGAAATTTTTTTAAATGTTTGGGAAATTTTAAAACATCTTAAACAACTGGACGTTCAGAAATAACATTTTCACAACTCAACGGAAAATGTTCTTCGAAGTCCTTATTCTTGTTCACGTGCAGGCAAGAAGCTGCTCTTCTGAAAGAGTGTTAACTGGCGACCAGCATTAGGCCTATGAAATATGCATGCTATCCTCAATAAGACTCCCATTCATTTCTCAGCGGATTATTGAGTTTCTGCTCGAGTAATCGCACTGACACCCGCAGCTCCAGAAATGAGAATTATAGTTCAGACCGGCGGGTTATTCAGATTTCATGAGTCACGTGTAGACTCCTGTAGACTTAGGATCGTGTTTGTGGAAATCTCTCTGAACGGTGATTCGCTCCTCACGACCGTGTGTGTGTGTGTGAGCATGCAGAGAGGTAGATCAATTGTGTGACACCTGTGTAAACATATTGAACAGATAAATAACTCTATTAGAGGTCAGGACAAGGATAAGGGTGTGTGTGTGTGTGTTTGATGTCGTTTATCAGCGTGAAGCTCTGTTTAGCTCTGTGTCGTGATGCTGCTTGACTTATAATCACACCGTGTTCGTTCGTTGGCCCGATGAGAACTGAGAGACTGAGTCTGAATCCTCAAAGGTTTTTCTTCATTCTGTCACTGACAGAGTTTGCGTTTGTCGCTTCTGGCTTGCTTATTCAGGGACACTTAATATTCAACAATGTTATTGTATTGATTTATTGTATGAGAACTGAGCTGGACAATGACATCATTTTCTAGCAGAACTGCTTAGCCTATAGATGAAATGAACCACGGCCCTATTTTAAGGCTCTAAGCGCTGGTCTAAAGCGCACGGCTCAAGTGCACATAGTGCGAATCCACTTCTGCTGGTTAAACAACGGGAAAATGGTTGGCGCTCCCGGTGCATGCTCTAAAAGGCTCGTCCCTGTTCTCTTAATGAGTAATGGGTGTGTTTTGGGCGTAATGAGCAATAAACCAATCAAAATCTCATCTCACATTCCCTTTAAAAGCCAGTTGTGCTTGTGTCATGGCGGATTTACTAGTTCGCAAAAAAACTGCTCTTTAAATAACAAAACAAACACTGCACCATTTGTTTTAGACCAGGGTTTAATTGGTCAATGGTTCAGTCTATTTCAGTTCCTCAAAATAGCAAGAATGCTCCTGAACACACATTCGTTCTCACACCAGCAGCTCACGGGTGAACACACGGATGCAAACGCATTTGCTATTTAAACAACGCGGTGCAGGACGTGAACATGAAAACTGTGTCGGGCTGAAACTAGCAAAACACCTGGATACACTGCATTGCACCGGGTCTATGATAGAGCCCTTAATATTCAATAATGTTATTGTTGATTGATTGTATGAGAATTTAAAGGGAACCTATTATTCACGCAAAATTCACTTTTACATGGTCTTTGAGCATACATGTTTGTTGGCAGTGTGTGAGCAAAACCACCCTAGAATGATAAAAATCCACCCAGTGTTTTATTTTTATTTTTTTTACATTTTTATTTGACCCCCAAGAAACGAAAAATCTTGTTATGGTACAGTGATTAGTTATGAAATCTTACTAGGCTACATAGCCTAAATTCAATCTTATTTAATCCTCCTTAAGAAAGTTTATCTGCTTCGAATTATTTATGTTAATTCAACACTAGTTAAAAACAAGACATTTTCCTGACTATTGTTGTCCATAAATCGAACTTCCATGCCACTTATATTGTAATTATATTATGTAGCAATTTATTAGGTTACTAATGCCCGCACACACTCGTGCTGTGTCCAAAATCTCCACTCAAAGCACTACTTCCTACCCCCTATGTTGGGGGTAGAAGAGCAGAGCACTATATAGTGAGCTCACCAGCATAATAGAAGCCACTTTCGCATACTTCGATCGTCTCTCGGCGCCGTTGATTACATCATCTGTCAGCTGGTGCCGAGCCGGCTCTGGGCTAAATAGATTTTAAAAAATAAATACATTACATTATATTGAGCTTATTTCTTCAAAATTTAAAAACTAAAAGTGATTTCTGGCCGTTTTTGTTATAATGCGCTATACTCCACACATGATTATAACTTATTTTTACGATCAGCGCAATGCATGATGGTATGTAGGGCTTAGGTTAGTGACCATCGGTTGTACACTACTTTTCAAAATGCATTCTGGGATACATTGAGTGGACTATTTAGGGTATAATAATCATCACTATACATTCGGAAAGCACTACAAAATGGCGAGCTCACTATATAGTCCACTATATAGTGAGTAATGGGAGATTTGGACACAGCATTGGTCTCTCTCGCGCGCGCGCTGAAACGCTCGGCCTCTCTCGCGAGTTCGCTTCGCTTTTGTCCAGTCCGGCGCCTCATACACAACTGCCAGTTTAACACACTACTAACTAACTCAACCAGGCCCCGCCCCTTTATTCTGTGTATGAATTATTATAATGAGGAATATTGTCACGTGTTCGTTCCCGGAAGAAACTCAAGACTAAAATGGAGGCGTTCCAGGAGTTCACTGGAGCTTTCTCATGCTCAAACAGCAACATTACACACTAAACGGAAGAAAAATGCATAATAGGACCCCTTAAAATAACACAGAGTGTTCAGAGAGCTTTGAAAAGTAATGTTGTTTGCAAAATGATAAAATGGATTGCTCCCTTAATGTTCACATAAAAAGAAAAAATAGTGATGTTTTGAATGTTCAGAGAACTTTCAAAACCTAATGGGAATGTTAGCAAAATGTTCTTATATATATATATATATATATATATATATATATATATATATATATATATATATATAATAACAAAATGTTCCTATATATATATATATATATATATATGTGTGTGTGTATATATATATGTGTGTGTATGTTTAGACATATTTGTGCCTCAATCGTGACCGTCATCTATCAACATATATTGGCTGCCACACACACACACACACACACACACACACACACACACACACACACACACACACACACACACACACACATACAGTCTCCAGTAATCATATATCACTCAGGCGGGGAGTCTGGACTCTAATGAAGAGGAGCGGAGGATATTGCTGATCAAGAACCAGTTCTCCTCCTCCGGTCCTCTGAACGCTTCTGATGACTCGTGATGGAGATCCCAGAGTCTGTCACGCTCTCCGGATCGCACACTTACATCTAGCGGTTGTAGTTTACTGTTGGCTTTGGCATAAAGCTGAACTCAACACTAACATTTGTTCAATATTCATTATTTCACTTTTGTTCCGTTCTTGTTCCGTGTTCTTGTCTGTCATGTGATTTCCTGATTGTCATGTGATTCTGCCATGTGTCTTGTCATTGGTTACTTGCCTAATCATTGTTCACAGGTGTTCCTGTAGTAATTCACCTTTGGCTAAGCCCCGCCCCCCTAGTTACTGTTCTGTCAAACTTCATCTGGGCTCTGGTTTGGTATCAACGTGGCTTATGTTGTGACAGCTCTGCCTGCTGAAATGTTATCAAACTTTTATAAAGCAGCAAATAAAGTGTCCGATAGAAGTAGGCAAAAGGGGCTGCAATATGCATTCGAAGGCGATATTAAAGACATACAGGTAAAAGGCAAGAAACAACAAGGCATCCAAAATAGAGGCAAAAGCATAAGGTTATCGGTCACAGTCAAAAAAATGAACCTCCGCATTTCCTACTAATTTGAGACGGAGGCTGGGACTAACTTAACAATATCAGGGAGCAACACTGTTCATGCAAAGCTGAGTAAGTCTCTATTCACTTCTATAATACAGACTACACGAGTATAACGTTGTATTTATTAGCAGCGTGTGCTAGCGTTTCAACAGCCAGTATGTGTGGTGTTCTATAGTAAACCCCTAGAGGGAGCTCTGGTGTGAAGACAGTAATGTAAGAAGAGAAGTGAAGGACATGACATGTGGAAGAATAAAGTTAACGACACGTTAAGTTCAGTAACTGTGTAAATACATTTATTTTGAGGCACTCAACATATTGGCGACGAGGATGGCTTTGAGTTTGAGCCAACCCACCCCGTTCCTGCAAACACCGGGAGAACCGCCGATTCCGTTCACGGCATGGATTAAAACTTTCGACAATTTCTTGATGGCCCTGGGAGAGGAGCTATCTAATGCTAGGAAGCGTGCTCTGCTGATACACTGCCTCGGAGCCGAAGGGCAAAGATTGTTCTACACTCTGAATGTGAGTGAACAGGGAGATGATACGTACGCTTCTGCTTTGAGTGCAATTGCAGGACTTTTTTGTTCCTAAAGTTGAACGTGGTCGCTGAACGTTACTCGCTTCCGGCAACGCAGTCAACGCGCGGGTGAATCAACAGACCAGTATATCGCTGCTCTCCGTGAACTGGCTGTCACCTGCGAATTCGGCGCTATGGAGGATGAGATGATACGCGATCAGCTGGTTGAAAAGACTAATTCAACGCGCGTCAGAGAACGACTGCTGTTGGAAGTACCACTCGACCTTAAAAAAGCTGTGACTGTCGCCCGGCAAATTGAAATTGCTACAGCAGAGGCCAAAGCGATGATTGCATCCTCCGACAACTCAGTACAAGCGGTACAACAACATAACAGGCCCCGATGGAGCAAACACAATGCCGACGCGATGCGCGGACCATCCAAACCCGTCCGTGCACTTACTTGTTACCGCTGTGGCTCTGAGCAACACGCAGCTAATTTTCCCGGATGTCCTGCTAAGGACGCAGTGTGCAGGAACTGTAACAAAAAAGGACATTATGCTAAGGCATGCCGTGGAAACAAACGGGTGAGTGAAATTACAGTGCCTGAAGTGACTGTGTTAAATGTTGAACATTCTGCTCGTGACCGTGGCAAAATAATGTGTACAGTACAAATACGTGTAAGCACAGGACAAAAACGGGACATTCAACTAATGGTAGATACTGGATCAGCTGTGTCTATACTACCAATGTCAATTTACACTGGATCGTTCAGTCAAGCACCCCTCTCACTACCAAAACTCGGTCTAGTTAGTTTTGGGGTGATGCAATTGATGTGAAAGGATGTTTGCCAGCCAGTATCTCGTACGGTGACCGTTGCACTACTGCAGACCTATACATTGTACAAAAGGGCTCAGCTGTGCTGGGCAGAGATCTTTTACGGGACTGTGTTTACAATTATGTGATGGTCAGGTCAGTACAGCCCAGTGTGCGCAATCTGTCTCGACTGTAGCTGCAAGTTCCGAAAACGGATTGGGATGTGCAAGAGGATTTGTGCATTGTGTCAAGATTCGGCCTGAGGTTCAGCCCATTCAGCAGAAACTGAGGCGCTTGCCTTTCTCAATCCGTGACGAGGTGTCCAAAGAATTACAGAAGCTTGTACAACAGAACGTAATCGAGCCGGTGGATGCATCTGAGTGGGTCTCACCGATAGTGGTCACCAGAAAAAGACGGAGGTATTCGGCTTTGTGTCGACTTACGGGAGCCTAATAAGGCCATTGTTGTGGACAGTTTTCCTCTTCCGCATATGGAGGAGATGTTCGCAAATCTGTGTGGAGCTACGGTGTTTTCCACACTAGACCTCCAAAGTGCTTACCATCAGGTTGAGTTGCATGAGGAAAGTCGGAACCTTACTGCGTTTATTACGCATGATGGGTTATTCCGTTTCAAAAGGATTCCATATGGACTGGCCTCAGCTCCAAGCTGCTTCCAGAGGATGATGTCTGAAATCCTTAAAGGTCAGTCTGGAGCTCATTGCTACTTAGACGACATCATGGTCGCAGGAGCAACACTTGAGGAACATGATGATAACTTACAATCCGTGCTGCAGCGAATTAACAAAGCAGGACTCAAACTGAACACCGCAAAGTGTCACTTCAGACAATCAGAACTATCATTTCTGGGTCACACGCTGTCTGCGAAGGGATTGCGGCCTGATGCTTCACATGTCTCTGCAGTGGCAGACGCTCCACCTCCTGCTGACGAGGTCAGTCTTCGTTCATTTCTGGGTCTTACGTCATGGTATTCGAAATTTATACCAAACTTCGCTACCGTGGTGGAGCCGCTGCGCATGCTTTTACGCGACTCTGTTCCGTTCATTTGGTCACCTGAGGCTCAGGAGAGCTTTGAGTCTGTAAAAGTCTGATCGTGAATAGTGCTGCCCTCTCACTTTTCAATCCAGAACTAACTACTATTGTGACCACAGATGCCTCAGACTATGGAGTAGGAGGTGTTCTTACCCAGCTGCATGCAGATAACACAGAGAGAACAGTGGCATTTGCCTCACGCACCTTACGGCAGCAGAGCGGAAGTACTCCACGGTAGAAAAAGAAGCACTAGCGTGTGTTTGGGCCACAGAGAGATGGAGGACCTACCTGTGGGGACGATACTTCATACTGCGGACAGATCACAGCCCACTAACCACTCTTCTAACATCTAAGGGTCAGAGGTAGAGCAGGTATGCGCATAGCCAGATGGTCAGCTAGGCTGATGGCATTCACCTATGACATTCAGTATAAACCAGGGCGTGAGAATGTGACTGCAGACTGTTTATCTCGCTCACCGCTGCCTAGTACTGAACCTAGTTTGGAACATGATGTTGAAGTTGTAGCTCTCACTTCCACAATCACTGCAATAACCAGCTCTGAGTTCAAAGCAGCATGTAATTCTTGCCCTATCCAAGCCGAGCTACGCAGATTGCTCACTTCAAAATGGCCAAAGTGTGCAAAGGCACTGGATTGTGTTTTACGGCCATATTTTCAGATAAGGCATGAACTGTCACTTCAGGATGGATGTGTGGTGCGGGGGACCAGCCGCCTCTTAGTGCCAGAATGTCTCCAGCCCAAGTTCATCGCGCTTGCGCATGACACACATCAAGGCATTGTGAGGACGAAAAGGAGGCTGAGAGAACTCTACTGGTGGCCGGGCATGGACGCACAAGTGGAAATGGCTGTGAAATCTTGTGTTACATGCCAGTTACATGACAAATCTGCTGTCACACACATAACACCACTCCAACCTGTACCCTATCCTTCTGACGCCTGGGAAAAAGTGGCCATAGACATCATGGGTCCTTTGACGCAGCACCCTTGGACTGTCGCTTTGTAGTCACGCTGGTGGACTATTACAGTAAGTGGCCTGAGATAGCGTTTGTCTCACATCCTACCACCCAGTCTGTGATACAGTTCCTGTCTACTGTGTTTAGTAGGGAGGGGAATCCGAAAGAGCTGATTTCTGACAATGGAGTTCAGTTCACTTCACATGATTTCAAGCTATTCCTGCAAGCCAGAGGAATCGTGCACAGGACATCATCTGTGTATTACCCTAGAGCAAACGGGGAAGTTGAACGTTTCAATCGCAGCTTGAAGGATAGCTTACAAACTGCATCATTGGAAGGAAGAGGGTGGAAGGAGTTCACCAAAGACTTTCTGCAGGCATATCGCGCTACGCCGCATGCCACAACACAGTGCACCCCAACTGAGCTCTTGCATAGGAGACCCATGTTAACCAAACTTAATGTTTCGGGTCTTCACTTGCCACCTGCGAGTAAACTGCTCTCACCTCAACAGCTGGCTTCGCATGTGAGCGAGAAACAGGCAAAAAGTAAACAGTACAGTGACCGAAAACGCAGCGCAAAGCATGTATCATTTCAGTGTGGGTCTTATGTTCGTGTAAAGAGACCAGGAATTGTGCCAAAAACCCAGTCTAAATTTGGGAAACCCCTAAAGGTTGTGGGTAAGAAAGGACTGTACACATATAGACTGTCTGATGGACGATGTTGGAATGCATCTCACCTGGCACCTGCACTTGTTCCAAGTAGAATAGAGTCAGATGAGTCAAGTGAACTGCCATTGTCTGACTCTGGGAACACTGAATCGTTAGGGAGTGAACAACCTATAGTTGCACGGCCTGTTCGGAGTAGGCATGCGCCTGCATGGACTCAAGACTATGTGATGTAACATGTGATTTAACGCATTGCTAGCACATCATATGTGTCTCTGCATTATAAGAAAAATAATGAATAGCTGTTCTGTGACTATTCTGCGAGTACTGTTTGTGAGAGTTACATTTCAGTGTTTGGTAATTGCATTAATACGTGACTACTTGTTCGGGGTTCAGAATCATACTGTAGGGAGTAATATTTTCAAAAGGAAAAAAAAAAGAATACTTGTTATCTTGTATCCTTACTGTTACTAGTAATGAGTCACTGTTATGGTATGTTTGTTCTTAAGAGAGAGGAATATGTGGTGTTCTATAGTAAACCCCTAGAGGGAGCTCTGGTGTGAAGACAGTAATGTAAGAAGAGAAGTGAAGGACATGACATGTGGAAGAATAAAGTTAACGACACGTTAAGTTCAGTAACTGTGTAAATACATTTATTTTGAGGCACTCAACAGTATGATAACTGAAATCATAACCCAAAACATTATAAAACGGCCTTACTACTAGTATAACTTCAAGCAAAAAAGATGTGCTTGTTGATCTTAGAAACAAAAAAGATGTGCTTGTTGATCTTTGAGGGGTTTAGCTGACTGAGGACGTCAATACAGTTTAATCCAAAGACGACACTTGTCAGGAATTGACTTCGGTTTTGGAAGGGAAAAAACGGACACCCCCTCCAACCTCTCTGGGAAATGTGTATCTGTGTTACAAATGTCCCAGGCACAATGTTTAACAATATTTTTGATAAAACTACGACGGTAATAGCCTGCCGAGGCCAAAAAAATGAGACGCCTGTGTTGAAAGTCAATGGAGCGCTGTGAAAAAGTGTCGGACCTCTGTGTGAGCTCGTTCTTGGCTGCGCTGTGATTGGTCAATCTACATTCTATGGCGCGGCTTAGCCAAAGGGCGAATTAGTCTGTGTATTGAAGCCCTTATGTTTGCCATGTGTCTTTGTCTAGTATTGAATGTTTCTTGTCCAGGTTTCCTGTCGTTGTTCTTGTTTCTGTTTCATGCCTCGCCATGGCCTTGTTTTATGTTTGATTATGTTTGTAAGTAAAGTTGCAATTGAGTTCTCAACTAGCTTGCATCCAGTGGACCTCATTCATTACAGAATCAAACATAAAACAAATGCAGGGCACAGCATAAAACAGAAACAAGAACAACGACAGGAAACCTGGACAAGAAACATTCTATACTAGACAAAGACGCATGACAGGATCACATGACAATCAGGGAATCACATGACAGAAAAGAACAAGGAACAAGACACAAAACCCACAACGTGACAGCTATGATTTGAATTCCTTGTTTAAAAATGCAAAAGATTAAATCACAAACTGCTTCTATTTGGGGCAATACACAAACAGAAAAACCGTGTGTCAATTGCGCTGCAGCTTTTCTGTTTGCTCAATATGAAAAAAACAAAACAAATTTCATTAACAACCGAATATCATTTACAATATCCCAACACTGCCAGAAATATGACTGAGAAAGTGTATGCGTGTGTGTAGCACACAGCTGGCAGATGGAAGACCAGCCATGCTATAGCAATTAACAGAGACCTCCATATTCTCATTATCACTGGTTACACTCATCCTACAACCACATGTTAATTATTTTAACGTTTTAGTGCATCCAACATTTTTTAAATGTAACTGCTTGATTTAGAATGTTCAGAGAACATACCGAAGTAACATTACAAATTATGAAATGGAATGTTCCATTAACCAAGAACTGCAATACATCGAAAATCCGCTAGAGTCCGGTCCCAAAGGGAGAAAATGTCCATATACACCATGTTAAAATGTCCGTTCTCACAGCATAAATTCATGTTTTTACAGTTTGGTCCCATGGACTTTTATTGTAATCTTCAATATGTTCCGCGTGCCTGACAATTGTGAGGGGGTGAATTTTTATGGTCTAGTTTAGATCATATTTAGATATGTATGACAAATAAGGGTGGTTAACTTTAACTGACAGCTGATAACGGGCTGCGTCGAGTGGAATTTGACGTCTCGGCCATGATCTGACACAAGACATCATACCACCTCTGTATCCTTTCTGAACATTTGTATTTTGTATTTCCCAAGATTTTCCAGTATGGCGCCGCCCATATCCCCCATAAACAGCCTCAAACCAGTTCTTCAGAGAGTCTATGGGTGACGTCACAGACGCTTTGTCCATATTTTTTACAGTCTGTGTGTTTTAGTAATGACTTGCAAATAATGTTTACATTCTTTAAATGGATGTTTTAAACAGAGCACATTCAGAAATAATGTTTTCAGAACTTAATGGAAACATTTGCAAAACGTTTTAACTCTGTCAGGCAGATCTGCTGATCCTCTATATCATCTCAGACGCTGTTTGCTCATCAGAAGCTCCTCCTGCATCACTCATGCTGAAAATCCTCAATATGTGTGTGTGTGTGTGTGTGTGTGTGTGTGTGTATATATATATGTGTGTGTGTGTGTGTGTGTGTATATATATATATATATATATATATATATATATATATATATATTCTTGTATGTATGTGCATCTTGTTCATCTTTCTCTGCCGGCAGACACAGACACATGCAGTCTGGCAGTGGGTTCTGTCCATAAGGACACTCCTACACACAAACACACACACACACACACACACCAGGAGACGTATGTCAACATGACATCACAACACTGCTATGTCAACAACAAATGTGTTGAGTCAGTGCAGGTCAGAGTATAATGAGGTGGGAAAACAAACAAACACACACACACTTACTCTCTCACACACACACAGAGTCATATTTTACAGTCTGAGAATGCAGTCTGAATTGAATATCACATGACTCTGTGTACCACACAATAATTGAAAGAAAACTGCACGTCATAAAATACAGCAGAACAAGTGAAGCCTGATTTACGAACAGATGATTCTTTTTAGTGATTCAAAAACAAACAAATGACTCTAATGAGAAGGTTTTTAAATAATTAATGCATATTTCTCTCCTACATTTTAGTGACATAATAATATGCCACTCGGTAATTTTCCCTCCATCATAAACGAGTGTGTGTCGAAGCGTCAGACGAGACACAGTAAACGCTGTCATGTTCTCCGGCGTTCGGATGCTGGTGTTCGGGAACACACTTGTGTGTGTGAGAGACGCTTATGGAGGGAATTACACCCAATCACTCTGAACACACACTTTTGCTGCGTCTCAATTCGCCTACTTATACTATGCCCTAAAAGTATATACTCATATTTGTGAAGATAATGTCCATACTTTAATGTCCATAATGTCCATACTTTACTGATCTTTATTAAAGTCCACATTGTTATAGCAGATGAAATATAACACGGATAACATTAAATAAATATTTTTAATTAGTCACTCAAACTTTTATCTGAACCTCTCACTGTAGGTTGCGCACATCTGCCATGTTTTGTAGTTTTTTAAGACTTTTTGTCGTGTTTGTAGTTCCTCCTCCAAAGCGCAGTGGATTGTGGGTAATATCAGCTGTTATAGTGAGCACGGATACACACTTCGAAAACATCATTTGGGGACTTCTGGCACACTCTCTTCAACACACTATGCACTAGTGTGTGTGTGTGACTGTGTGTGTGTATATATCCGAGTGAGTATGTGTATGCGTGTGTGAGCGAGTGTGAGTCTGTATCTGTGTGTCTGGGTGTGTGTATATGTGCATGTGTGTAGTGTATCTGTGTGAGTGTGTTTGTAAGTGAGTGTGTGTGTGTGCGTGTGTGTGAGTAAGCTGGCAGGGAATGACTAAAAGCGCACTGGGACACATGAGTGTTCGCTGGCTGTTTGTTGACAAGTAATTGAAGTTGCAGATGAGTGAGTTGCAATCTCAGCTTACTCACACACACACACACTGAGGGGAGAAGAAAATGAGCTACAAGAAATCAGTGAATCAGAGGGAAATGAGCGGAGAGGCAGAGCGGTGTCAATTTGCATCAGTTTCTCACTTGTGATTATGATTATTGCATAATATTCACAAAGACACTGGCATCTATTTAGCATCTGCGTGCTGTACGGGTGCAAATAATCCTGTTTTACAGTTTATAATAAGCGTGTGCCACATAGAGAGGAGTTGCACACTACCGTACAGTTCAGACAAGTGTTTCAGTGCCATGAAGAGAACTATGAATGACGCTGCAGTTCAAGTGAGCGAACTGAGATTCAGATGTGAAACAGCAGATCGAGAGGTTGATATCCGGCCTTCAGCAGTCCTGCTTCACTGTACAACATTATCCTGATTTTAACAGCAAAAGACATGAAAAAATGCGTGTGTGTGTTTCGCAAAATGAAGAAAGTCATACATGTTTGGTACAACACAAGAATTAATTAATTTTTGGATGAATTATTCCTTTGAATTATAAGATAAATGTGTAGAATCTCTAATCTATTCCCGTATCCACATGCGAGTCTGGCGTTGTCTTGTTGGAGTCGATCAAGACTCACAGAACTGACAGACGATCAATAAACTTGATTTGTGATTAATTTGCCGTGGCGGTCCCGGAGTCAATTAGACAGAGTTGGGCGAACGTTCAGAAAGCAGAGGACGAGAGGTCAGCGCGAGGCGATTTGCATGTAGCATTTGGAAATGCCACCCATCATTCAGGCTGTAAACACAGCTCTTGTTTTTGCCGTTGCAAAAGCCTACGTTGTGTTCTATTCTAATGGAAAATTCAGGGTTGATATATTCAGCCGTCAGATGGCCCGTTCCCCGCACCGGCTCTGAACTATTCATGCATGTGCATCTCTAAATAATCCAGCCAGCATTCAGTCCAGAATGTGACCCTGGGTTTCCACCGCAGGGAGTCCAGACTGAAATCACAGCTTGAAAACATTGCCATAATCATACTATATTTAAGAGCAGAGAAAGTTATTTAGTTCAGCTTTTTGGTCAACGGACAGTTGGCGCCACTCTAGCTTCCGATACGTCTTCTAAAAGCAATTACAGGAGCACTAAAGCACCTCACGAATCAATGCGTTACTGTATGAGAGAGTCTGGAGTGGATGAAACTCTCAAAGTTTCTTCTCTTCTAATATAACAGAGAGTTTAGTTGTTGCAACATTGTTGCCAGATTCTCTCAAGGTCATGAACAAACATGCATCAAGTAACGTCAATAGAATATTTGTACAAACTCTATAATGCTCTCAAAATGGTGGCGTTTATTTATATTTTTTCATGAAGGATGTTCATCTAACATTTTTAACCCTCTGGTGTTCTTCGGTCAAAAAAAAAACCCTTTTTTTGGAATTCTTTTCTTCACTGGAGTGGTGACGAAACTTGGTAAATGAGCGCTTTGGAAATTTATAGAGACGAATTTCCTCTAGTGGAGGCATTTGGTACTGCAGCCGAAACACTGTCACTGAAAGCTAATTTTTTGAGATATCAGACTCAGTTTTAGAGTAAAACATGTTTTGAAGATATATATTTCATATACAGTAGAAGTTGAAAATAGTATTTTTGACATTTTCATAACCATAAATGTAACTTTTTTAAGTTTAAGTGGAGTTCACTTCAGCAATAATCTGCCAAGTGTCGTCTTTAACAAGAGACCAAACTTCAGTCTGTCGCTCTAAAGCATTAAACACAGTGAATACTAAAAAAAAGCTCAAAACGGAAATAAATTGGATTATAAATACAGTAAAAATATAATTAAGAGCCATAAAATCCCCTAAAATACAAAATATTAAAAAACATCAAAATAAAATATATAAATTTAATTGAAAAACAACAAACAAAAAGACTTTTGGTCATTTTTGAGCCGAACACGTAAAGAGCACCAGTTTCAGTGAAATAATGACTGAACTTCAGCAAGGGCACTGGTAAATCTTCTCTGCATTGGCTGTGTTTCTGACGGAAGTGAGCGTCGGTGAATATGAAGGAGCGAGTGAGCCGTAAACGAGAAACACCTGGCAGGGAGCCAGATGCTCACAGCTTGGCTCTGTCAATCACGACTCTCTTCCTCAGTGTTTTCCAAGCGCCATTACACACATCATTCACACTCTTGTGCTGTGTGCCAGGCTGCCTTGTTAAGACGACTGTCCAATTAATTGAAAGCAGGCTGACGCGGGCATCAGTTTGCTGCATGCATAGCCGAGATAAACCATGAGCTGCACTTCAACAGCCTCAATTATTCCAAGAAGGAGAGCAAGAGGAGCGGCGCTGCACTTCTGTGGGAACGACTCTCGGCAGGGCTTGTGCATGAGTCTGAGAGCTTGCTTGGATTGATTCGAAGCGTAGAGGGAAAGTGTTTTCAGCTGACGTGCACAGGGTAGGGCACTTGAAAGGAGAAAGCTTGTATAGAAATACTTAACATCAACACACATGCTTATTAAAGGTGCTTGTGTGAGTAAATAAATGCATGCTAGTGGAAACTCCAGGGGTGAGGGAGCTTGGCAGAGATTATCAGGACAAGAGCGGAAGTTTCAGGTCGAGTTACACATTAATCCACCAGCGAGGAACAAACTAGACACTTTAGATGGGGGTTTCTTCAGTTACACAACCGGTCAAAAGTTTGGGGTCAATACGATTTTTAATGATATTAATATTTTGGAATATACTCAAGTTTGTAAAAAAATCTGCTCACCGTTAAACCGGCCCTGTTTTATAGAGTAACATGTTTTTCTGCACGCAGCAGTAATCTGAACATTGTCCTATAACCAGAGCATTACATTAGCTAATCAAGAGTATTTGTACTTCAGCTGGTGCCCAGATTCTCTCATGGGGAGTGTGTGTGTGTGTGTTCGCAGGGTTATCTGATCTATAGATTTACTGGCGTCCTCAGGGCCACTGTGGTGGAGATAAATTAATATAGATTGCATGTACCAATGGTAGAGAGATAGATAGAGTGTGTCAGGCCTCCATTACAAACCTGTGATGGTGTGTGTGTGTGTTTGTGTATGTGTGTTCCAGGAACAGCTTTGGCCTGTGTGACCCTGGTCTTGCGAGCACTGATACGGACAATGGGGGCAGAAGAAGAGGTGCTTAATGCAGTTACTGGAGTGGAGACATTTCACTCACTGCACCTGATCACATTACTGAGAGAGAGAGAGAGAGAGAGAGAGAGAGAGAGAGAGAGAGAGAGAGAGAGAGAGAGAGAGAGAGTTTTTGCGCAGGATGAGTCGGTCAGAGACATCGTAACAATAGGAGACTGGAAATGCAGAAGTGTGACGCAGGTTGAGGTAATCGAGAGATATTGTGAGAGAGTGGAGAAGAAAGAAAGAGAGACTATGAAGATGATGGAACTAGCGTTTCGAGTTCTGCATAAGCAGAGAGAATTGGAATGTGTTCCAGAAACTCCTCCTGACGCTGTTCCTGAAGGATCCAAGCACGTTCAATAGCGAAAAATAATGGAGGAAAAACTTTATGGACAGAAATAAGGATGGATGGATGGATGGATGGATGGATGGATGGATGGGTGGACGGACGGACGGACAGACAGATAGATAGAGTTGTGATTCAGATGCAGATTCCCATGTCAGGCAGGGCGGGTGTGTTTAGGAACAGGGTGTGGAAACCTGTGAACACGGGTCAATGCTTCTTCTGATCAGAACATGAGAAAGTGAGGCGGTGAAGTAAGAGAGAGAGAGGAGAGAGAGAGAGAGAGAGAGAGAGAGAGAGAGAGAGAGAAAGAGAGGGGTGATTTTAAACACATCTTAAAGGGATAGTTCACCCAAAATGTAAACTCTGTCAGTAATGACTCTCCCTCATGTTATTCAACCCTGTAAGACTTCCGTTTATCTTCAGAACACAAATGAAGATAGTTCTGATTAAATCTGAGAGCTGGATCACTCCTCCATAGGCTTCTATTGATATTGAAACTTGTCAGCCCAGAAAGTTATTAAAGGCATCATTAAAATAGTCTGAGTGACGACAGCGGCTCAACCTTAATATTATCAAGCGACGAGAATACTTTCTGTGCGTAAAAACAAAAAAACAAAACTAATGACTTTATTCAACTCTTAATGATCTTTTCTGTGGACCTCGAGATTATTTCTATCTAGTGTAACAGAGCAGCGCCTCTGTGTTGTACGTCACACGCAGGCTCATAATTGGCCGACGCTGGTCATGTGTGTGAAACCCAGAAGTGCTGCGCTGTTACACGCGTGAACTCACTTCGAGGCCCACGAGACATTCAGTGTCCGGCCAGCCACAGTCTTGCTCGTTCTGCTAATATAAACTGCCATTTTGGCTTGACCTAAGATGAGAGAGAGAGGCTCTGGTTTCTGCATTCCCAACAGTAGGCGTGTGCCGAGCTCAGTGTATCCGCAGGGATGATGGGATTGAGACAGCTGGGGACTGGGAGGACATCATGATCACTGGGACACACTGGGAAGACAGGGCGTGTTACGGTGCTACCCAAAATATCAAAACATCCACATGTACGGGATGCGTGTTCGGATCGGGACAGAATGCCGGTCGGTCAATCACAGGGACAGTGAGGACAAATGAGCGCTTGCTTATGAGAAGAGAAAACAACTGGGAAACAATAGGGGAGACCGGGGTCAACGTTTATGGAAATTAGGCAAACGACCACATGCGGAGAGAGAGGGAATTATGTGTTTGCAATGGGAGAGTTACAACACAAAGACGGCGCTTGTTCAAACTAAACAACATGCAGTATTATACACACATAATACTGAATAATCCTAACACTGGCTGTATAAGAGTATAACTGTATAAACCAGTTAAGCCTATACTGGAAACTGGAGTTTAAACATTCACACTTTACAATAAGGTTAACTAAGAATGAACAATACTTATACAGCAATAATTCATATTAGTTCATTTTAATTTCAACATTTACTATGTTATTAAAATCAAAGGTTGTATTTGTTAACATTAGTTAATGCACTGTGAACTAACAATGAACAGCTGTATATTTAATAAACTAACATCAACAAAGATTAATAAATACTGTAACACATGTATTGCTTATCGTTAATTCATGTTAGTTAATAACTAACGTTAATTAATGAACCTTATTGTAAAGTGTCACCCAATATTCATTGCACATCCAACCACTTATTGATGTTAAAGTCCCTGTGTAAATGTGTGTAAAAGTGTGTAAGTTCATAAGTGGACAGCATTGCTGAGTATTTCCTCCTTAAAACTGCAGTGAACCAACGACAGTCTCAAACACACGGTTTGAAATCGCTGGTGTTTCTGATATCACAAACGACCTTGTAACCAATCAGATCAATGTGTGATTGTCAACCGGTGGATCTCTGAGTGAGTGGAGGCGGGGCTCATTTGCAAATTCATAGAACCACATTCAGAGGGTGTCAAGATTACATTCAAGATATTTTAAGGCACAAAGAACTGTGCAATCTTCTAATCCTGTTATCAATGTTTTATGTTATGTCAGTTACATAAATTTTATGTTGTGCTTTAAAATGGCAAATAGTTTCACCTATACTAATAGGAGTCAGTGTAATGCTCTCAGCACTCTTCATAAGGATACAGATTTTTTATTGTCATTCCAAACCATGATACATGAGCTGGAATGAAATTCAGGTGAGTTAAAGAGCATCTATGGATTTTTGAAAATGACTGTTCATGTAGTGTGGAATATAGCTCTAAGGGAATGAAAACATCCTGCAAAGATTTATATCTGAAAGTGCACCGTATATAAAGTTATTGTTTTTCAAAAGTGAGAGTCGACTCTGAGTCTATGAAATGAATTGTTTTTGAAACGAGTCATTAGCTGTTTCGTAGTGATGTAGATACAAAACATTGGCATATGACCACACCCAGTTACTGCGCGTGCAGACGGAAGTGTAAACTTGAAGTCTAGAACACATTCAAATACTTCAGCTGAATAGCATCATGTTGAGAAGACGCTGTGTTCTACATTGCAAAGACAGTTCAGCCACTTGTTTTCATTGCCCAGGGACGAGCATGTGAAGAATCAGTGGTTAGAGTTCATATTTGCAACGATACCACAACAGTATAGCCCGAACCTTGTGTTCTCATCATTTTAATGACGAATCATTCAAAAACATAAATGAATTCAAATGTGGATTCGCAAGCCGGTTGTTCCCGAAGGAGGGCTCAGTATCCAGTGTATATGGATCAGGTTCGTCCTCCTCCGAATCACAATCTGTAAGTATTATTAATAATGTTTGCTGTTATGTTTTCTGTAGTATGCACAATATAGTTATATTTTGTTGTGTGTGTTGTGTACACTCCGCGCAGCTTCTAAGCGGGGTAAAGTTAGTTTTGTTTTTGATATTCCCCAGACA
This sequence comes from Hybognathus amarus, assembly GCA_030378365.1. Classification (NCBI taxonomy): domain Eukaryota; kingdom Metazoa; phylum Chordata; class Actinopteri; order Cypriniformes; family Leuciscidae; genus Hybognathus; species Hybognathus amarus. The sequence continues at coordinate 79,561 of JAQIUQ010003802.1, forward strand.
TTCACTGAAAAATGGCAATTACCTCCTAAACGACTTAGCCAAATATGACTTCTCTCTATATAATAAGCACTGCCCATCAAAAGCCGCCGCAATGTGAGTTTCGCCGGGAAAGCTCGCTCTTGACGGAGACACGAGTAAGGGACCGCATGGAAAGTGCACTTTTTCTGACACGTTTGCTCATACACTGTATGCAATTTTCAACACTTGACAAGCTATAACCCATTAATGGTGATGGCGTTCCATTTCCGACAATCTCTGCCTACGGTTTACCAATAACAACTGACTGGGTCATTCTGACCAATCGCCACAGATTCGCATCACTCAAAGGAGGTGTTTGGGAAAATGAATCGATTGAACGAATCATTTGGGTGTTCGTTGAGACAAATCAGGTGTAAATAAATGCATATTATAAGACAAATAAAGTGTTTTTTATCCTAGCATGCACGTTAAACTGTTTTTGGGAAGTCCCAAAACAAAAATAGGAACATTTCAAATGCTATGATAGGAGCTCTTTAAAACCACTCACAAATAAATAACTAAACTACTCAATCAATACAATAGATACAAATAACAAAGCATACTGTACAACCCATATATATATATATATATATATATATATATACACACACAAACACACACACACACACTGCCACACAGTAATTAAAATGCAGTGTAACTTTAGGACAAGTTCTGGGGTGTGGCAGTAACAAGTCCTTACACGTTTGATCATATTTCATTGAATTCAACACAATCACTGCAGACGTGAAAATAAAAAAGGAGCATCTATGTGGACATAATAATGGATACATGCACGTTTTACAGGTGGACTGATGTTTGATGTTTAAAAGGACATAATCCGGTCCATTCCCAGGATTATTCATAAACGCATGCTTTAAATCCGGTATATGTGGGTTTAGACCACTGTTTCCATGGAATACGGCGCACCCTGGGCATCTAGACCTGCGGAGGATCATTGAGCTGTTGTGATGGCGGCGCATCTGAACCGCGACAGGTGAACGCTGCCATTGAGGCCGTTGTCAAGTAAAGGTTCAACCAATTCTCCAATGATTAATTCATAAAGCTGTACACGCTCCTCGTCTGACAGGTTTATCTAGGGCACGTCCCGACGCGGTGTTTAACACTCCGAGCCTGACAGTTTCTCCAGCCTGAAGCTCCTGTGCTCGGATTCAGAAAGCATGGTTTTGGCAGTGTCTAATATCACTGCTGGCCTGGGATCAGGTGTGCTTGACTTTGGCTTATGCGACCAGTCTCTCGCTAAAGGTCGAGCGAGAGCTCGTTTGCCATTTCCACATAAATAAATGAGTGTAAACAATCTTATTTAACAGATATTCATCTAAATGGTTGAAAGGTTATTCCAAACATGCACACAAATTAAATGCATGCTGTTTGTGAAAGCATTTACAAAGTGCATACATGAAAATTAATAAACACATACTGAAAAAAGTGTACTTGTGCTTAGTCAGTGTGCCACTAAATGGAGTTACTATCTCTGAAATGAAAGAGTTGATTCTGCACTGAAACGAGTCGTCAGTAATTCAGTCTCCTGAATCTAAGTGGGTATGTAACTCATTTGCATAATGCCAGTCTATGCTTCTGATTGGCTGAACAGCTTCTCTTAGCCCCGCCCTCAAACACTAATGTATCTGAGACTGGGAGAGTTTGGTTCGTGTCGAGAAGACGCTGTTTTCTGAGATTGATACGGTGAAACCCAAGCCATCGTTACTGTTTATATTACTGTGATCAAGAGCTGAGGTTCAGAGATGATAATGAGCATTTGCTTACTGACCAATCACAGCAGACTGGGCCATTTGACCAATTTGACTAATATTACAATATCATGTTATATTACCTAATTATGCTATTTTAAAGCAGCAAAACCCTCATCCTTAACAGCTTAGGATATGGAATATATAATATTAATACAAAAACTTTTAAATCTCTTCATGCATTTTTACGGTGAGCAAAGAGATGATGATTTTAAAGATGTCCCTGTATTCCTGAAAAATCAATGGAAGCTGCAGACACTCGAAGCTAGTGTGTTTATGTTCGGTGTGATTCGAAACACACATTAGGTGTATGTTTTGGTAAATCGGGCACTTCACATATCCCAGATAAGAGTGTGTAGGATGTCTTACATCAGTCTTTCGGCTCTCTCCTCCTCAAAAGCTCTCAGCTCCAGCCAAGACGGACAATAACAGATGCGATACGGATGAATTCTCTCAGATCCACTGCTGAGGAACCAGATAAAGCCCTAAATCACCAGCTATTATTCTGACACAAACACCATTTAACTTGGAGAGCGTTTGACCTTGAGGGAAAGAACCTCCTGCTTTTCCAAGCGGAAGCTGGTTGGTTGAATGAGTTGTTTCAGAAGACATATAAATAATGTTCTATTTTGTCCCTTAAATTTTGTCCCTGACATGACTCATGGTTATAATGAGTCTTTCAGGAATATGATATAATCAACGAGTCTGTTGTTCTGCTTGTAACATCTACCATATTCACCACATATATATGTATATGTATGTGTGGTGGTAAATGTAAATACATCTTAAAATTGTTTTATTTTTATAAATATATATATATATATATATATATATATATATATATATATATATATATATATATATATATATATATATATATATTATAGGTATAGCAAATGTATTAAATATAATAAATGTAGACTAAATGTATTATGTTATAATAATGAAATACACACACACAGACACACACACACACACACACACACACACATATATATATATATATATATATATATATATATATGTATATATATATATATATATGTATATATATTGTATATATCATATAAAATAAATGTATTTGTAAAAAAATATTTCAAGTAATAAAAAGAAAAAATATAACATAAGTTATATTTTTAGTAATAATTTGTAAATCAATGTTAAATTATAGACTTAAAATAAATAAGTAAATTATATATATATATATATATATATATATATATATATTATATATATATATATATATATATATATATATATATATATATATATATATATATATATATATATATATATATTAAAATATAATAAATATAAAATACATTTATTAATTTAGAATAGAATTTGTAAAATAAATAAAATATAATATAAATACAAATATAAACAGAACAATTAATTAAAATACTGTATATTACATACAACTATAATATAAATATAAGATGCTTTATACTATATGTATTATATTAATCATAATTTGTAAAATATTTATTAAAAGATCAAATAATATAAACATAATAGTGCTGTCAAATGATACAAATATTTAATCACGATTAATTGTATTAATGTCATAGTTAACTTGCGATTAATCACAATTAATCACACATTTTTATCTGTGATTGCGCTTTGGTAAACAGAAGCAACAGAACGTCCTCCTGCGCGGCACAAGACAATGAAATTAATGCGTTTCATAGCAAGCATATCAAATCCTCTTGCAAAAGCAAGTGAAAAAACTACAAAGTTTGCAAGGCCAAAAAGACTAAAAAAATGAACACTGTTAAAATGGGTTTGCGCTAACGCCATTAATAACGCGTTAAACTCACAGCCCTAAAATATATTAGCATTTATTTATATATCGGGTTCAAGGATTAGCCTACAATGAGTCCTGGGAAATGTATGTCATGACCTTTGACCTGTCATGTCTTGATCCTGGTAATGAAGAGAGAGGAGTGAACATGTTTAGTGCACTGAGAAGTGTGCATGCGTTGTCTCCATGCTTGACTGAGAAAAGTGTCCATGCATGAAGAGGAAATTAGCATGTTTGGCTCCTCGCGCCAATAAGCAAATGTGTGTGTGTGTGTGTGTTTGTGTATGTAAAAGACTTGGCCAGGATAGATGGGGAAAGAGGGTCAAGGGATTGGTGAGTGGTGAGGTAAAGAGGAGGGAAGAATCCCAGACGAGAGAAACTGAGTGGAACTTGGGAAAAAGAGAGAGCACAAAGATGAGAAAGGAAGACGGACAGCCTTCGCTTCCTTCTAAATAAACCTAGTTTGAGCATGAGCCACACACACTCTCTAGGGGTACAGTTACACATCCCTAATTACAGTGGGTGTAGCGTTTCTTACTGGGTCCTGCCAACGATTGAACGCGCGCAAACACACACGCACACACCAGGCGAAGTTAAAGTCCTTATGAAGTTCATCAGTCAGTGATCCGTTACACTGGTTCGCAGCTGATGCTTCAGTAAACACACAAGCCTGCAGAGAAGAGTTTTCCACGAGTTCTTTTCTCTCAGAATCAAGAATAATGACTTCTTCTGTTCGAACTGTCAAGAGAGGGACCTCATTTTACTATTGCACACACACACTTACTCACACTCTGACACACACACACACCATTCACTCCCTCTCTCTCTCTCACACACACACACACACACACACACACACACACACACACTTTTGCTCTCTCTCACACACACACTCTTACACACAGACACATACACACTTGCACACACACACACACTCTTTTGCTCTCTCTCTCACACACATTCTCCACACAGACACTCACTCACACACACTTAACACGCACTTACACACACTTACACACTCTGACACACAAACTCACACATTCTAATGCCTTCCCAGAAGTCTACAGTGGTACTGAAGAGAGTATAATCAGTATTGCAGTATAATCCTCCCTCTGTGTGTGAGTGTGTGTCCAAAACTGTCCCGAAACAGCTTGCCCTATTTCTCTCTTCCCACAAGCTCTCTGACTTCCGTCTCATTTACATGCCCAGTACAATGCGAGTCCCCTCTTCCCCCTTCCCTGTTTTTAAAGAATGAGTGAGTGAATGTGGGCCGTGTGGCCTCTCGCTCTCTCTCTCTCTCTCTCATTCGCTCTGTCTCATCCCTGTGTCGGTTCAGTGGGATCCGGATGCTCCCGAGTGCCTTCAGGTTAATCTGTGGAAGTAGCAGATGCTGGAGAGTCATTAACCCCACAGAACCTCCTCAGAGCTATTCCTGCATGTGACTGAGCAGAGGAATAAGAGACGGAGCCGGTGACAGTCCGGCTCACAGTCTCCAAAACTCCACAAAGGGGAACAGTGCTCAGGAAATCTTTCTCAAGCATCAGATCATCATTTCTATCTTTCTATATCATGTGACATCGAAAAGTAATGACACTGAACATTCAGGAATAAATTACACATTACTATATATTCACACAAATGCTTACAATATTACTGTAATTTCGATCAAATATGTTTTAAAGTAGGTGTGGTATTTAATAATCTGACTGCAAGGTGTGTTGTTTATTAAATTGGGATTGATTTTATTTAGTTGTCCCCACTTACCACATCATTTTCAGTTGAATTGAGGTGTGCAACTCTAAATATTCTGGCTATTCTGGCTAAATATCACATAAATGTTAAAGCTATTTCTGTACTGATGCCCAGCATTTATCTGTTATTAAAAATCATAGCGTTCCTTTCATGTTCATCCATTTAAAATATTAAATAATAATAATAATAATAACATATAAATGATAAATGATGAAAAATGCAATAAACAAATTAATACACAATTATTTATAAATTATTTAAATAAAAAAAACATGAAATGTTCATGTTATCATTTAAATTATATAAAATATACATACAAATATTAATTTATTAAAAAATAAAAATTTATTAAAAAGTGTATTTACACATTTATTTATAAATTAATATTATAATAAAAAATCACATGAAATATGTTCATGTTATCCTTTTCCTGCGAGAGTACTTTATTTATTAGTGATAAAAAAAATCATTTATTAAAATAGGCTATATATATATAAATATTTATTTAAAAATATATAATACAACATTTTGCAGATATTTATAAAATAAAAAATTGATATGAAATGTGTTCATGTCATCTTTTTCCTGACTGTCGAAGTTGTGAAATTATCATTTCCAATAAAAAACATTTTGGTGTTGAATGTTCTTGCTAAAATGTCCTCATGAAACTCTCAAACTGCCGTTCATGCATCAATCCACCCACCCCACACTTAGACCTCCACGATGCAAACCGCCATGTTAATTCCAGTAGAAATTCCTCACATGGACCAAGACCACGAACACTGGTATATTGCTGAAGAGTTTGGCTAAGTTTGTTCCCTAGAACCTGTCGAGTGGAACAAATGAACACATTCATCCACCACAAACCGAGAGCAAACAAGCCCAAAGCCATTCAACAGTTCGTGACGTCATTCCATACACTCCTCTAAGACTAACGCTTTATTTCACACACATTCCCTGTAGTTCCTCCCTCCCTTTCACATTGCTGTTCAACTCCATTGGCTCGTGTATGCATTGCAAAAACTATTTAGAATAATTAAAGCCAAAGCTTTTGGTGTCATTAAACACTAGCGATGTAAAACTGATCTTAGCTAAGCCCCGCCTTCAAATGTCACTGACCAATCCTGCCATAGGAACTGTTTCCATGCGTATTCTTTCTCTCAAGCTTTTGGTCTTTTAGTTTTAAATCCAAAAATTACCTTTTAAATCAAAGTTTGTATGGACTCGTGGCTTTGACAAAGCCTTTCAAAGTTTTAGAAACTTCATAGCTAGTTGTCTCATGTTGTTAGCATGTCTCAGCATATGGCAAACATCATTTTGCATTTTGCAGGCATGTTTAATACATTGTTAGCATGTTGCTGACATGTCATACCAATTGCTAGCATGTTTAGCACGCTACTAACATGTTTTTTACACATTTATAATATGTTTTACCATGTTGCTAGCATGTTTTAGCACATTACTAGCATGATTTAGCTATAAATGTCAGAGATACTGACAAAATGTAGTCTGAGAAGAATAAAAAGCTTTGTCAAGCCAACATCAAGTTTGAATGCATTTTCTCAGAAAGTATCCAAAAATAAAATAAAATGATGGTGACAAAAAGTACCTAGTATTTTCTTTAAATGATATCTTGAGACTTAAATACATTTTCATTATCACACTTCATTTCAGTCTATGTAGGGAAAATATCCAATAATTTATGAGCACATTACTGACAATTATGGAAATATTCATTCATATTTGATGTTCTGTAAGGCTAGCAACAGTAACCAAGGGGGTGGGGCTTAGTGAAAGCACATTCATTCCACTCCTGTTTCATGAATGAGAAATGTTGATTCAAAGTCTCTTTAAACCTGTAAAAACATATGGACAAAGTGTGCGTGACGTCACCCGTAGTGTTTCTAAAGAGTATTTCTGAAGCCTAAAGTGGGCGGAGCCAGCCGTCGCCATCTTGGCTGCGCTTCACTCTTGGATAACCGAAAGTGTGCAGCGAGGCAGATTAGCTGAGGTGACGTGACGCTAACAGACAGCAGACAAACTGTGGCATCAGCAGAAATCCACCTGTCACTCAAATGGCCACGCCCTTAATTATGCATAACTTTAAGGCTCAATATACTTTAAACGGATGAGTTATAAAAGAAATTCACCATCCTCACAGTCGTCATGAAGGTCAACATTAGCTATATAGACCAAAACCACCGTTTTTGCACCAGGCTGTAAACACATTTTTTCCTGCAGCCGGTCTCTAGTGGCCAGTGGAGGCACATGCAGGTTAACTCACTTCAGTGTCGGATTCAGAGAGAGACAGGAAGGTTGCGTTTGGTTTAAACACATGTATGTTCTATGACATCATCCCAAGAGAACACTTGATACATGTTCAAGCGTTATTCACTCCTGACTCTGTCACATCAGTAACCGATAGCAGCATCTCGTGTTCAACACTGAGTCACAGAAACCAGAAACTCCACCTCTCATACTCCTGGTTATCCCGGTCGCACACGCCGTCCTTGTGCTTCTCCCAGTCCTTTCCGTGGCGACACCGTGGTGAGGGACACAATGTCCTTCCCATTGTGGATGTGATGCAGAGCGTTACCAGTGTTCAGATGCGATGCCCGTCAAGATAACGTTTACCTTTAAACATTAACAAGTACTTCCGGCGAGGAGGGACAGTGTTGCGCACTAGCCATCGCGCTCCGCCGCCCTTCTGAGGGTGTTCTTTCAGAAAACAATGGGATTGACACCGTCAAATCCCGGTCGGAAATGCTCCTTATTCAAGCTTGCTTTTGCTAAGAGAGCCTGTCCCATGTTAAATCCCAGATCCTCGGTATATTCGGCCAAGTTCCGAATAAAGGTTAAAGATGACATGATTCCTCCCGTCGTTCCAGAGCGGGTCTCGCAGAATCCGCTCATCTACGTTCAGGAACAAATTGCGTCGATAGCTGATCCCGGTCAAGCGTATCAATTCCCAACACAAATAGACACGCTTCCCGAGGATCCGACGTGTAATGACGCGACTCGCGCCACCGAGGTGAGGATTTTCCGATAGCTTTCCGACACTCGTTCGCTCTTCTCCGGCGGATAAATATAGACCCGAAACGTGCTTAGAGCTTGACATCGCGCAAAATTGAAGCATGTTTCCATCCTGCACCGACTGTCTTTGTAGATCCCGAGTCCACGCTTGGCGTCGCTCCGAGGCGAGTTCTCCGGTCCTCCGTCATTTAACAGCTCAGTGTGTTCGGCGAATCCCGGGAGAAGATCTCGATCTAGCCAGTCGGGCCACGGCCGCACACCCTCTCCTCTCTTATACGCGAAGAAACCTAGGAGCCGGTCCTGTAGGTAATACAGCAGAAGCCAGCAGAACGAGCACAAGCCCAGAAGCACGTACTTCTTCCGGGCCTGCATGAGTCCCTCAGCCTCGGAGTGCCGGATCCGGTCCGGGATTCGTTCAGCGAGACAGCAGGGGCCGAAGCTCCAGCATTGCTCCGATCTCCACCTGTCCATCAATGCTAACCTCTAGCCTAACCTCTGTTCACTGTAAAAAAATATGATCAATAAGTTATGATAACATGTTTTCACATTGCTTTAAAGGTGCTGTGTGTAATTTTTAGCAGCATCTAGTGGTGAGGTTGTGAATTGCACCGAACAGAAGTCATGGTGGTCGACAGGAAGTGATGTTGTCATCTGAGACAGCAGAGAGGAGCCAGTTAAGCAATGAGGTTTCCTTACAAATGAAAATGAAGAAATTAGGTTTAAATTTATGTTATCAGCGAATATTACTGTCACTTGTTCATCATTGTGTCAGTGTTTTATTCGATTGACTTTAGCAGCTTCATGAAGAACAACATAGTGACGAAAACGCGTTTGTCAGTTCAGGGCCATCAGTAGAAACATGTGAATGTTCAGCGGACCCGCTGTGTTTGTGTGTAGAGAGAAACGCCTCATTCTAAGCTAATAAACACATAACGGTTTCATTGTGTAGCTCTTTATACACCACTGGACACAATTATGATATTGCATTCGGCCAACAGATCCTCCTAAATATTACACACTGCAACTTTAACAACATTTTTTAATTTTAATGAATCTAAGATTTTAAGGCAGTTACTTACTTTTTTAAGTTAAACCAACAAAAGTGTTTTACAGTGTGTTCACTGCGTCTGTTGGAAATGTCTTCTCTCTCTGCGTTCCTTCTCTCTGCATGGCTCAGCGAATCCCCTCTGTGGAGAAATCAAGAGCACACTTCAGTCACACAGCCTTCTGTTCGTTCATATCCACACACACAGGACACGACAGAGTCAAACACATGAGAACGTTACGAGAGAGCAATGCATCATGGACGGCAGCGCGTGAAGTATGAAAGGACATACAGTCAAACCAAAAATGACTCTAACACCAGATATATATGTTCATATATTTATATTTTTTTACAAGTGTTTGCAGGACACTATAGTTCATTTATGACATATTATACCCAAATATTCATCATACAGTGACTACCAGTAAATTTATAAAAATTTTAAACCAAAAATGATTCATTTACTTTGAGCTGTTCATGTTTTGCTGAAGTGTGTTTTCTGTAATTTCTAATGCTCTTTTACACACACACTGACCAACACGAAGTATTGCTTGGTCACTGGTTGAGCTAAACTGGTATTATCTAATTGTGTAGTTAGATTTAACAGCTGACAGATATTCAACATAATTCATGTGTGAGAGTCGAACAGAAGGACAGACAAAACCAGTCAAATATCCACTGATACTGAGAACTCTGAGTTTCTATTATTATTAACATTTTCTACACTACAGTGAATAAACTGTGATTTACAAGCAGTGGTTAAAAACAGAAAGTCAGAACAGTAAATATTTGCATGCTATCAAGGCAATAAAATGTGCATCATTGCATTTTGATAAGTGGCATTTTAAAGAAAAACAGCATTTTACTAAATAATTTTGGGGGATTTTAAATGGGGAAAACAGTTCATGTTCAAAAGGTTTTGATATTGAGTTCTCGTGAGGAGAGATTTATAATGGACAACATACATCCGTTAAAAACTGATGCAATGTAAACAATATTGTTATTAAAAAATGTTGGTTTAACTAAATTAAGTTTCCAAAAAACGTTGTTAATGCAATGAAGGAGATTGTTTTAATTATCTAAATTGACTTGACAAAATCAAGTTCACTAGTCGATTAAACGTCATTAAAAAAGGCTCAGAAATGTAACAGTAACAAAAACTTAAAAATGTAGGAATTTTATTGAATACATTCTAAAGCCAAATTGAGCAACATAATGTTTGTCCAGGCTCTCGCACAAAGAAATGATGAACATGTGCAAATCAAGACAACCAATGCAATATTAATAACTGATTATGTTGCAGTCAATGTATGCTTGTTGTTTTTCAATGCATTTATTTTGCATAGTAAAACCTGTAACTGTAATAATAATTTAGTCAGATAAATACCTTAACCAAATTTAGCATTTGTTCTTCCCACATATTTAAAGTACTTAAAAAAACATTGATTTTCCTCATATTTTGATGCTTTATTCGGGTCATTAATAACAAACGTTTGGCCATACTGTACACAAAAGGCCACTTCACAGCTTCAGCCAAAGCAAACCAGTGAGTTTCAAGTTATCAAGCAGTCTCATCGTCACTTATGAGGCCATGCTTGATTTTAAAGTGGTGCATTTAGTCTTGTGGTCTGAGTCGGTTCTGCTGTTTCACACATATACACACACACACACACACGCTGCAGTGTTTGCAGTGAACAAGCTGAACATGAGCTGGGTTTGATAGCATACTCCAGATGCAGAAGTGTAATAAAGCAGCTTCAGTAACGCTGAACAGTGAGACTTGAGCCGAGACTGAGGTTCTGTTGGGTTAGTTTGTTTGCTTTGCCGAGAAGCATGCAGTGGTTACAAGAGGAGGTGTTTGTCTGTGTGTGTGTGTGTGTGTGTGTGTGTGTGTGTATGTGAGTGAGAAGCTCAGTGTTCTACTGCCAGGATACACACAAAGACAGCTTTCAGGTCTCACCTGCTCGTCTCTACCTTGCTGAATTCCTCTAGAGTTTCTCTCTTATCTCTGACCACTGCAAACGCAAGCTAATGAAAGCGCTGACGTATAAACAGGGCCTGTGTGTGTTATGCATGCACGCTTATGGAGATTCTGCCTGTATGCATTACTGATATGTGACAGGTGATGTTAAACGTGATGGGTCAGAAACACTGCAGGCCACGCACATGTTTGTCAGGAAACAGATGCGCAGGTTTCCATTACAAGCTGCTCATTATTAATGCATGACTCCCTCTAGTTAGGACATTGATTTCCCTTCTTTCCTTTCGTTTGGCTTTTTATGCCTCACAGGTGAAGTTAATCTCACGTTGAACCAATCTCGAAAATGAACTGCAGGTTAGATTTTCATTTGCATCAGGATCAATATATATACAGGTGAAACTAGAATATTGTAATTCAACTTAAAAGGTGACGCTTACCTGTGTAAATATATGATGAGCTTTAATGTATCAATGTATAACTTGTTTGTCTTGCACACCAGTTGGTTTTCAATTGTATGTTGAAAACCATGGCTAACAATAAAAATATTAATACAAAAATAAAAAAATAAAAAAGGTTACACTGATATATTATATAGAGCTCATTATATGCAAAGTGAGATATTATTATGGATTACAGTTTATGAAAACCCCAAATTCAAAATTAGAATATTGTGAAAATGTTTTCAGCTGTAATCCATAAGCATCAAAATTCTAACAAATAAAGGCTTGAAATATCTCACTTTGCATGTAATGAGTCTATATAATATATTAGTTTCACCTTTTAAGTTGAATTACTGAAATAAATGAACTTTTGCACAATATTCCAATTTTTCCATTTTCACCTGTCTCAGGGATATTCAAGGCTACATCCGAGGGCCGGATTATCAAATCAGTTGGTTTGGGCGTTTAGCCTATTTATTGAGACATTACTTATTGAAACATGACAGTTAAAGAGTAAGCTAAACCCTAAATCTTTTTTTAGTTAATGATCTGTAAGAATGGATCCTTATTAATACCAGTCACTGATTCGATTAACTCTTTTTGACATTTGTTTATAAAATGTTTTATTTCTACAATATATGGTGTAAAAACATTCTTAGTGCTGCCCTCTTCAGGTTGAACGGTGGCTACTGCAGTTGAATTTTCCTATTGAATGTTCCGCACTTTGTGAACGTACGCAGGTTTCAGCTCACCATGCTCTTGGCATGAGCTGACGCCCTTTGGCAGTATAAAAACCAGCTTGTTTCGTCAAAACCACTGTTGCGGAGTCAGGAGTTGGGAAATGCGAGTATTGAAAACGATCAGGGTGCGATTTCCACGTTCAACAACGTAAGTTCGCTGATTCACTACCATATTACGATACATCGTTGGAAAAATCAACTAGCTAGTCACGACTGTTCCCGAAACCCACTGTCGCAAAGTATCGTTCAGACCACGTTGGTTTCGCACGTGGTGGAGTAATAACTACTTTTAATGAAACTGTTTGAGATCCAATTAACGCTAGATTTGTTTTATATAAATTACAGACATGTCATCTGAGGACTATTTCTAATTGTTCTCAGTTGTTTTGCTTTATTACCAGACTCAATATTTGGCTCGTTCTTACATGCACGCTTCGCACATGCGCACTCTTCAAACACGTTACTTCAAATCTTTTGACAAACTAAATGACGTAAATTCCATTTGTATGTATTCTAAATAAAAGACACCGGTTGTACTGAATGTCAGCTTGCTTATTTTGGTCAAGATAAGGATTTATTACCTCCAAATGTCATGCAATATAGAAACGATTCCTCTAACCACAGGTCGAGAGCTGTCCGTTCAAACCACACAACTTTGCGATGCTGTTTGCGAATGTTCGTTGGAACGAATGGTTTCGGGAAACACTGAATCGTCGAACTATGCTGATAACGACGGAACTTGCGACCTTAGTTGGCTAACGATGCTTTCGGGAAACGCACCCAGGATAGAGTGTTTTAGCATCTATTCCGTCCCCTCTATCTCCGTTGGGGACTGCCCTTTTTTGAGCATTTTTCAAATATTGCCAGTGGGCTGGAGTCAGGCTCTGACCAGGGGTTTAGTTACCCTTTAACTTAACTAAAGTAAACCTAAAAAAAAGTCTTGTATTTACTTGGAAATGTGCTAACCAACAGTATGCATATATAAGACCATAATAATAACTTAAAAACTTGATAAAAAAAAATAAAAACTTGATAATTAACAGCTGTGTTGCCTACAACTATTTGATTTTGAAGATGTCAGTTTTCCTATAATATTCCATAAAAATTTGAATATCATGCAAAAGTTCATATTTTTCAGTAATTAAAATTAAAAGATGAAACTAATATATTTACCGGTAGTATATATAATTATGTACATATGCATGATTATATTTGTCGGCCCTCTGAAATTTCTCAATTTAAAATCCTTTTTTAATTGATTTCATATAATATTCTTATTTTGTGAGATTTTGAATTTGGGTTTTTTATAAGCTGTAAGACATAATCATCACAATTATAACTTTTGTACGATATTCTAATTTTTCGAGTTTCACCTGTTCAATTAATATGTTGAATTACAGTATATTATACAGTATATATAATTATTTTTTGTTATACCAAGGACCAATAAACCTGCAGGAGAAAGCTAAGGTCACTTTCCCACCAACAGCAGAATAACTTTCTTCCTTCTGCACATAAAACATTTAATGAAATGTCAAAATGATAACTCATATAGAAGCATATAGCAGCAAAAAGTAGCTCTACTTTCACCCCCACAAAACAACAACGGCTCACAGCGAAACGCAAAGGGAAAGACGGAAAGAAATGCAGTTTAAAAGACTAAATTGCAAAGTTTAAAGATCTTTTTTGCAGTTAAATACATCTGTCTTTCTTCTCTGCAACTCATTTTGTCTTCATATGATGTTCAAATAAATGATTTTTGTTTGAATGGCACTGTCTGTTTTCCCCTCTCGGAACTGTTTTCTCTCTGGTTTCCTCCTTCTCCTCCTCTCTTCCTCATCCATCAGCTCGCTGTATGTCTCCGACACTCGTCCCGTACATCACAGCGGGTTTGGGACTCGGAGCGTGCCGGAAGGCGTGTAATGAGATCGAGTATGCGATGGCGTATTGCTCAATCAGAAAACAGCTGAATAAGTGAACACAGTCTTCCAAACTTTCAGTGATCTGTCTTCTGGACACGTTCATTAGCTTCTCCAGAACGAGTGTGTGTCGTCTCTTCCAGTGTTGGCAGTGTGGGTGAGCATGAGAAGGACAGCGAGCAGGTGATGGAGCAGTGTGTCGGCGGCTTCCTGTGTCGTTTTCTCACATGATGAGTGTGTGACAGCTGGACGTGGAGCTTATCTCCGTCTACAGCGAATAAAATGAGAACTGAGCTGAAAAATCCTGCTTGGAGAACATGTCATCCTCACGACTGCACTGCTTATATTTGCAGATTCTTGCTTTGAAAGGTCAGAGAGTGGTTTCTGCATTAAATGATGCCAAACACTCCCCTGTCCGCCATCTGGTCAAGCAAACGGTTCAGTTCCGCCCCCAAACTCACGCTTTTGGCTGAACCAGTGTTGCTGTCCCTCCAAAAGCATTGTTAACCAACTATGGTCGCAAGTTCCATTGAATTGTGTTAGTAACGACGGAACATAGTTGGCTTCGGGAGACTCACTCCTGTCAGCGTTTCTCACACAATCTATGCAAACTGCAATTTTGGGGGAATTACCTGAAAAAGTTGTCTCTGCATATTAAGTTTGGAAATCAGAGTGCCTTGAAAAACGTCAGTGTTGATGTAATTTTCACTGAAACAGGAAGACAGGGAAGGGTATTTCAAACAGCTCCTTCCCCTTTCCTAAATAGCCAATAGCGTTTCATTCATAGATCCCAGCTGAGAGCCGTCTGATCTCGGGAAAGCCGCAGTTTCCTCCTAATCTATGAATAAAATACCATTCTCTGCAGAATTCAAATGGAAATCGATATTTCTGTGTTCAGCATACTCGATTGTGTGTGTGTGTGTTGTGTCTCTAGACGGATCTGTGGTGGTTTGCGCTGACACGTAACAGGAAACCAGACTTCATTTGCCGCATGCAGTGGAAAGCATATTTACACTGTCTGATGGTTCCCTACTGATATAGTGCACTGTGTGCCATTCACCATGCTCTGAATATAGTAAACGTGTTAACAAGCAACACCGCAGCTATAGCGTCCGATTAGAGTGTTGAGGCGGAGCTTCAGATTCTATAGAGCATTTGATTGGACAGAAAATCTGATGAGAAGCTGAAATGCAGCTGTAATGTCAGTAAAAAATAATTATGCAACTGAGCCCCGCCTTCACTCACTCACTCACTCACTCACTCACTCAGAGATCCACTGGTTGACAACGACACTCGTTGATCTGACTGGTTACAAGGTCGTTTGTGGCGCCAGAAACACCAGTGCTGTGATTTCAAACCGTGTTTTTAGAATCTGTCTTTGGTTCACTGCAGGTTTAAGGAGGAAATACTCAGCAATGCTGTCGATATATGGTGTCTGAAAGCGTACTTAAACACACCACATACACACACAAAGCAAAAACATTAAAAGCTGTATCACCACAGGGACTTTTAACTGATTTCATGGGGACTTACAATATTACACACATTATCAGAGTTACTATTATTATTATTATATTAATAATATAATATTTATAAATTAATAATTGCATGTGCTACTTTTGATTAACAACATCTGATTAAAAATATAGTTGTTTTTAAAAGACAGAATTAATATATTACCTAAATAGACAGTCAAGACTTTACAATTATTTCAAATAAATACTGTTCCTTTGAACATTCAACATATCAAATTTTGTATTTATCAAAAATGTATCATGGTTTCCACAAAAAATATGAAGCAGCAGCACTGTTTTCAACATTGATAATCAGAAATGTTTCTTGAGCAGCAAAATCTGTATATTTGAATGAATTCTGAAGGATCATGAAAATATTAAAATAGAAAATTCAGTTTTTACTGTAATTATTACCAAATAAAAAATAACTTAAGACAATTCTCATTAAACCCCAAAGTTTTCTTTTCTTCATGCCGAAACATATAGTTTATTTATTAAGACGATTTAGTGTTACAATCTTTGCTCATTAACACTCAGTTAAAATGTTTCCCTTTTAAACGGTAAAAGACTGTAAAAAATGCTACAGTGCAAAAATGTTAATTGGTTGAGAGAAAGTTTCTGTACTATATACGGTAAATGACTGTGATACAGATCTCATGGTACATTTAATACTGTTACGATGTACAGTTTTAAGTTGTTACAGTGTTAAGTTGTTAAATTAACACCATATCAGTTATAATTAAATATGGATCATAGCTGTAAATTTTAATTTAAGTTTGTATAACCAATAACGCTGCCATTTTTTACCGTTAAAAATACAGTTTTATTTTTTACCTTAGTATCTGTAAAAATCAAAACATATCTCCACGGCAAATACGCACGCTGTGGCTGCCAGAAATAACTGGTAGCAACATTATTGGTTTTGCAGTACTTCACTCTAAATTTACAGTAATAAACCATACTACCGGTAACATCAATATATGAAATAATGTTCATTTTCTGATAATGAAGTATTGATATCTGTTTTGTACCATTGTTAATACACTGACCACCACCAATCACAGTACTGATGAGTCACAAGATCAATCAAAGCTCATCGCAAACAACTCTTCCATAAAACAGTTAATACTAATATAGAAGCTGTATATGAGTAATTCGAACAAACACCATTCACAATGAGTAATTCGCACAAACACCATTATGGTAACACACATGAAATTTAACAACATTACATGTAACATAAAACCCCAATGTACATAACTGATTAGAAAACTATTGAAAAAACAGTTATTTCAACAAAAATACAGTGTCATGCAGGGAATTGTGGGAATGTCAATTTACGGATTTTCACTGTAAATTATACGAGTTGTTCTTTTTCACTTCCAAAAACTGAAAAATCATCATATTTTACAGTAAAATGACATTAAATGTAGCCTACCATTAGATCTATCACAGTTATTTACCTTATATAGTAAGGACACTTTCTGTTAACCAATTAACAGTTATGCACTGTAGCATTTTTTCACGTTAAAATCACAATCATTTTTTACAGTAGTTTTCCGTCCTGGCTTAACCTGGATGTATCACAGCAGCACTAGGCCATGTCACTAGTGTTATCCACTGGTTATGGCAGACTTGTTCTGCTTTTAGAGCTTCAGCTGCCCTGAATTGCAGCTGAAAAATAATGTTAGCGGCAGCTAATGTTGGAGAAACACAAACGATGCGGTGAGGACGGTGGAGAGCCGGAGTTAAAATTAACCCTGAAACTCTGCGACAGGTCGACTGAGACCAATGGGTCATCCGGACGGGCTTTGGAGAAAACACAGACCACATCACCAAAGTCTGTGTAATTTCAGAGCTGAGGATGTTTAAGAAAGATCTGACATGATGTTTTGTGCTAATCTCTCCCCGGGATTGGCAGATTGAAAAGTAGTTTTGGTTGCTGTAAAACGTGGTTATTATTTATGTTGATAGCTGCATCTCTCTGAACACCCGCTGCTTGCTTAATGTGTTAATTTATGGACAATGATAATTACCCGCAGGCTTGATTAATTACGTCTAAACAATATGCTCCGTGCACACCCGCCACGACGGCTAATTATCCTGACAAACTGGGAAGGCTGGGAACAATCTGAGGTTATCATAACTGTATGAGCTTTACATGTCAAACTGAAAAACTCCAGCTCTTCATTCCAACTATGCAACTATGCAACTACTCCTCCTCTCTTTACCTTCCTCCGGCCCGGGTGAGGTCATATACATTATGTTATATGACTCCATGGAATGATGTTTGAGAGCCTGTCAAAAGAGCCGAGATTCCAGACGTTATTCCGTTTTTTCCTGGGATTGACGCTTCTTCATGTCACGACACTCAAAACCACATGACACAAGAAATCTGTTTAGAAGCTAAACCTCGAACTTCCACAAACCCAGACGCTTTCATCGTGCTGGCCAAATCTGAAGCACTTCTTGGTATCTTGGGATCTAATTAAACAGAGAATTAAAATGCTGTGATGATCCTGATACACCTGTGATACACACACATATGATCCTCTGTCTCCAGCACACACACACATCTCTTTCAACAGGCCTCTGCCTATTATTTAATATGTTTGTTTTGTATTTACGGTGCTTTAATTCTAGATTTCATGGTTTTAACATCGAGTCCTAACTAAATAAATAAAGACAAGAAGAATGAAGAAAAGAAAAAAATAATACATGATCTTCTGCTGTTAATCAATTCTGTATGTGTAAATAATTCATATAATTAAAGTATATTATAACTAAATGAAGTGTCTCATATATATATATATATATATATATATATATATATATATATATATATATATATATATACACAGCAAAATCCCCAGTGTTAAATTAACACTATATATAAAGTATTTAAAATATTTAAATATAATATTTTAGTATTTAAAAAAATATTTTTTTAGTATTAGTAGTCTATATTAAGCAATATACGTTTTTTAAATTTTTATATGCATATATTATTTTACTTAATATAATCCTTTTTAAGCTATCTAAAAATATAAAACAATACTCAATAATTTATTACCACTCGAATTATAACTTTTACCAAATTAAATCGCTAAATATTGATCACGTCTTGCGCAGTTTGAATTGAATTAATATTTACCATTGCTGCATTTACTTGTTTAGGCTATGCGGAACTCTGTTTTATATCTCGCGCAAAGGTCGGATTAAGTGCGTTACCTGTTATTATGACGTTGGTCCCTCTATGGCTTCATCATCATCATCATCATCATCATCATCATCATCATCACTCCCGATACCAAAATGCTCCTCTTCTCTCTGTTAGATATCTCTGCTTGTTTTCAACAGCACAATATTACGGGATGCACAAACCCTCGTGCCACTCAGACCAGCCCTGAACCGCAGCGCAAACCTCGTCACACACACACACGCCTCTGAAGCGCGTCTTCTCGCTTTACCAGCTCAACAAGCTGATTGAGTTACAGAGAGACTCGCGCAACGGGGCGCGCGCGTAATCTCACACCTCCCTCTCTTCCCACTCTCTTAATGACACAGAAGCATATCTGAGCAAATATGAATACCCCATTCGGGCTACAATTATCCAGAGGCTGGTTTGTTTGCGTTATCGCTCCGCGCGATAATAATGCGGGTCTCCATTAATTGCGCGTCAGATCATGTGGACGAATGTAGTCGTTAAGCACCGAAACGTCAGCAGACACGTTCATATTTTAGCAAGCTGGTGTATGGGAGCTGTATGAAATATGACAAGGAAACAATGGTCGCAATGCCCTTGGGGTGGATTCAGTGCGCGCGGCCGCAACATTGAAGTTCCCCGGAATAGCGTGATATTGATTATTACAATTCGCATGAAATTATGAGCATTAATGCAATGCAGATGCACAATGCTATGCCGTTATATTGTGCATGACAGAAAGAGCCTCACCCTGAACTTCAGCAGACGCTCAGTGTCTCTCCACAAACCCTGTCCGGTCGCAGCCGAGTCCCGAATCAAGCATCTCGCGCTGTGGGTGTGGTGTGGATGCGCAGTGATATTCCCGACAGCATCAGTTATGGGGTTACATTGTTCATTTTCTCGCATCCACAACATTCCAGCCGACCCCGCCCCCGGCGCCGGTGATTGGCTGAGAGACTGGGGTGCCTCAGCACGAGCTATATTTAAAGTAAACAGGCGCACATCTGGCCAGCGGTGCACGCGCGGTCACGCGGACGAGACAAACTATTTACCCAAGTGTTTTTTGTTTCATTTAAAATAAGAGAGAGAGATCATAACATGGTTGATTAAGAAACGAGTCCAAATGTACACGCCACAGATCCTGGGACAGTGACTCTTTCTGAGGCGGCATTTAGCTCGCTTATAAGAGGCATATGAACACAGGAAAGCAGCATACACTGAGTAATAATAATTCTGTAATTCCTCTTTCTGATTGCCTAACTGTTCTGTCCATCTCATTTGAGATTACATTTCTTCATTCCTTAAAAACAATTCTTCCTTCCTTAAAATGTTTTAAGACAGATTGAAATAGAACAGATTTAAACAGAACAGAAATTAATTCTAGCTTGTTTACAGGCCTTTAAAGCGACACACATATCAGCATTTACATTTATTCCACAGAGGCTTTTATTCACAGTATTTGAACCCACATGCACTAAATAAAAATACTAATAGCTTAATATGTTAATTTGTGTAAAATACCTCTGATTACATAAAATCTCACAATGTCCAGAACTACAAAAGTAGTTGCACTTTGTTTTTCTTTATAAAAATAAAAATAACTGGATAATTAAGATTCACTTTGAGTTTGAATACTCAATATTATTCATAATACTGTAAATGTGTTCATAATCTTTCAATGTTTATGATGACTAAACCATATTTTGTATGTTATTCTTATGCTGTGTCCGAAATCTCCACTCAAACCCCTACTCCCTACCCCCTAAATATGGGGTAGGGAGTAAAGCACTATATAGTGAGCTCACCAGCATAATAGAAACTTGATCTCTCGGCGCCGTTGATTACATCATCTGTCAGCTGGTGCTGAGCCGGCTTTGGGCTAAATAGATTTTTTAAATTAATAAATTACATTATATTGAGCTTATTTCTCCAAAATGTAAAAACTAAAAGTAATTTCTGGCTGTTTCTGTTATAATGCTGCTACTCCACACATACGTATAACTTATTTTTACGATCAGCGCAATGCATGATGGTATGTAGGGCTTAGGTTACTGACCATCGCTTGTACACTACTTTTCAAAATGCATTCTGGGAAACAGTGAGTGGACTATGTATGTAGGGTATAATAATCATCACTATACATTCGGACAGCACTACAAATATGCGAGCTCACTATATAGTCCTCTATATAGTGAGCAATGAGGAGACTTCGGACACAGCATTAATCTTTTACTTGCTATGTTTTTTCTTGTTGTATTTGTGTGTGTAGAAAAATCATAGTGAAAATATCAAACTACTGCCCTCTCGGTGGTCAAACCGAGAGCTCACACACACCTCACTCTCCAACAGACACCAATCCAGATATGAAACAAACGAAATATTAGAAAAATAATTAATTAATGATTTATTAAAATATTTTGCAATACGTTCCAATTATGAAACTTTTAGGTGACTTTTATGAAAATAGAAAAAAATGCAATTGTCTTCCATTAAAGTAGTTAACTTTAAAAAAAAAAAATCTATTTGCTGATAGTTTACTCCCGTGTCATCCAAGATGTCCATGTCTTTCTTTCTTCAGTTGAAAAGAAATTAAGGTTTTTGATGAAAACATTCCAGGATTTTTCTCCATATAATGGACTTCAACTGGAAACCAAACAGATTCAAGGTCCAAATGACAGTTTCAGCAAATGCAAACTGTTCAAAGGGCTTTAAACGATTCCAGACGATGAACAAGGGTCTTATCAAGCGAAACGATCACTCATTTAATAAATAAATAACAAAGTTTAAGTTTTATAAGCTCAAATGGTCGCCTTGCTCTGTTCTGTGATGCACGCTTGTGACTATCCTTTTCGAACTCGTTCATCAAAATGATCAAATCTTTTTCCAAGTCAATTCGTTCGTTTTGTTTCGTTGAATGAACCAAATGACTTGGAAATTACTCTGGATTCAAACAGGAGAACAGCTCATCACAGAACAGAGCAAGGCAAGTATTTGTGATTATAAAACTTAAACTTTTTAATTCATTTATTAAATGACCGATTGATTCACTTCGATAAGACCCTTATTCATCATCTGGTGTTGTTTTTAAAGCCCTTTGAAGCTGCACTGAAACTCTCATTTGGACCTTGAACCGTTTTGGACCCCATTGAAGTCCATTATATGAAGAAAATCCTGGAATGTTTTCATCAAAAACCTTAATTTCTTTTCGACTGAAGAAAAAAGACATGGACATCTTGGATGACATGGGGTGAGTAAATTATCAGCAAAATTTTTTTTAAAAGTGAACTAATCCTTTAACCCTATGCATTTTATTATTGCATTAAGTAATGTTTACTTCTTAATCTCACTCCAGCTGATTTCGGGATTGATCACTGGGATTTTGGAGAGAGAAGGTAGAGTTTCTCAGTCAGTGAATCCAGTCCCCATGATCTGTGCTTTTCCTCAAAGCCGTCCATAGCCTGAACTAGTTCGATGACGCAGCTTCCTCCTGGAATATGACAGGATGATTATTGGCTAAAACCATCTAGAAATAAAAGCTCTATAATGAACAATCAATAACAAAAACACCTAATGAAATAGGTGGTGTGTTCAGAACCAAACACTCACCAAACATGTTTTTTAAATCCTCTTCCGACACAAAAAACGGCGGGCCTGCATGTCAAATGAGCCGACATACGAGATCAAACACTATAAGCAAAACACATATGCTTTAAAATGAATAAAAATCTTTCCTAACGTTAGGCTACCTTTGTACAGCTCAGGATCGTATTCCACCGTGTCCACCAGATATCTGCAGTCATCGTTCATTAAAGAAACGAGGAGAGAGGCGTACCTGTGGGATAAAGAGTCGATCTATTAAAATACAATCCCACTTGAACCATAAATAAATAACCGGATGTGAAATGTTGATTTATTTAATACGTACTTTTCCCTGTCACATGGGTTTATGGCCACCAGCGCTCCTCGATCCCAAATACCTCCGAACTTTCCTGCAACGGCACTGACAGACCGAGAGAGACGATCAAATGTGCTTTACGTTACATTTAATCATCTAAAACCAGAGAGTTTAAAACGCACCTGGAGAACTTGAATAAATCACACTGATAGATGGAGATCTTTCCGTCTGCGCTCTGAGAACAAGGAAAATGCATTAGTTGGGAGAGCGAGACACAGAAACATCACGGTGTGTGTGGACTGCAGCGGATCATCCGTCTGGATTAATCTGAGGAAAGCCATCAGAACAATACAGCGCATGCATGGAGATGTACAAGCAGCGAACTCTCACTCGCTTTTCCCTGTATCAGTCACACACACACACAGCACATTTACTTCACTTTGTTATTATTCTAGCTATTTACCTATAGAGGAAAATTAATCAGAAGTCTCGCACACTCAAAGAATAGTAATGTGAACCATAACGTGGATATTAGAGCTGCATGATTCTGAACAAAATGTTTGGTTTTTTTTTATGGTTTTGATTGAATGATTTAATGACTCACTCAAAGACTTCACTTGTTTCTGTACTGAATGAATCAGCAATTTTGAGCAAAATCTCTTAAATGAATGATTCAATGACTCCCTGAAACAAGTGAAGTCTTTATGAGCGAGTCATTGAATCATTCATTCAGAGAGATTTGTTCAAAATTGCTGATTCATTCAGTACTGAAACAAGTTAAGTCTTTATGAGCAACAAATGAATCAACCTTTTTGAATGAATCTCTAGAATGAAAGATTCAATGACTCACTCATAAACTTCACTTATTTCAGTACTGCATGAATCAACCTTTTTGAATGAATCTCTAGAATGAATGATTCGCTCATAAACTTCACTTATTTCAGTACTGAATGAATAAACCTTTTTGAATGAATCTCTAGAATGAATGATTCAATGACTCGCTCATTAAGACTTGTTATATCACCGGATGAATCTGCATTTTTGAATGAACGGTTTAATTTAGACTCTATTTTGATCGTTACCGTAGACATCAGTGTTTATATCCCAACTATAAACTTTTATTCCAATAATTCTGTGATAATCTAAATGATTGTAATTGTTGTCCATACCTATAGATGCTTTCATCAGACACGTTGTCATGGTGATGAGCTGGCCCAAAGTTAACTTCCGTTATGTTTGTTTATAAGTGTCACATTATCAGCGCTGACCGCAGCAATATTGATTTCTGTGTTTTTACAATTTAAGATAGGAAAAGTTTGCACGCGCATGCTCCCGCTCCCTCTCTGTGCGCGCGCAAACACATTGACAGCGGACCAGTCTGTGTATCGCCGCTGCGCTCGTCACAGTTTTTAACACTGCGGTAAATTAGACACGTCGGTAAAACATTCTTGTCTCCAGTTTGGTCTGGTACAACGGGTCTGGTAGTGTCACATTTCAGTTTGGCCAAGTAGCATTTCTTTTCTTTGACTGGCAAGAAATACCAGCTAATACTAAGGTTATTTACTTGTTATGGATTGTCTGCCGGAAGTTGCATTTTGGGCCAGATTAATGCACATGCGCAGTACCGTTTGTTTATGTTGTTACTGCTGAAAGCGTCTATACATGAGAACTGCTCTCTCTGGGACACTGTGACTGTACTAGTCAGAGGTTTAATAGACTTAGGCTAATTGCTGTAATTTAGGAATAAGATGGCGTGGGTGTTTGAAACGAGGTCGACGTCTTTAGCAGGATAGTAACTCGATGTATGATTTATGGGTCCTGTAACTATCATTGGCAAATACTAAGGATGACACACTTGAGACCTTCAAATACCTTGAACAGCTTTGCTCCGGGAATAGCTGGAACTGCTTCTTCATTATAAGCAAGATCTTGTTCTTCAAAGAATTGTTTAATTCCTTTTTCGGAAATTTCAACTCCAACAATGGAGTGACCCATATCAGCCAGCCTGAGGAACAATATGAACATTTTAGAAAGATTTATGGCATTATTCATTGACACAGATTTAAGACCTCGTACCATTTCATGTCCACAGCTTTTCCACACAGTGGGAAGAAGAATCGAATCTCCTTTCGTCCACATTCAACTTTATCTAAGTTGTTTTCCAGCAACCTTCCAAAAAAATACAAAAAAGGTGGATTGAAACAAATAAAGGTGAGAGATTTAGAGTAAAATAATACATTGATAACATTTTATGGCTCCTTTATACATTTTATGAATAATTCAAAATGAACATTATTTATTTGTAAGCAACACAGGATGGCTAAGTCATGGAGTCATGTGAGATGTATTAAATACTAGGACAACAGTCGTGATGTTGTATAACAACAGGAATGTTGATTATTTTCCTCATATTCTCCATTGTTGCGGCTCCTCTCTTCCCTGTCAGTGACGCTCTGTTTACTTCCTGTCTCTATGAAGCCCCTCCTTCTGAAAAGCACACTGTGCTCTGATTGGTCGCCTGGAGCGATGTGTTGTGATTGGTTCGAGCTCGAGTGTGTTTAGGAAATGTCCCGCCCCTTCCCATAACTGCCAGTTTAACACACTAGTAACTAACTCAACCAGGCCCCGCCCCTTTATTCTGCGTATGAATTATTATAATGAGGAATATTGTGACATGTTTGTTCCCGGAAGAAACTCAAGACTACAATGGAGGCGTTTCAGGAGTTCAGAAACAGTGACACTGATATAGAGAAGAACTGGAGCTTCTCATGCTCAAACAGCAACATCACACACTAGAGAAATAGAAGAAGCATAATACTGTCCTCTTTAAAGGGGAAAGTTCACCCAAAAATGAAAATTCTGTCACCATCATGTTGTTCCAACCCCGTAAGGCCTTCGTTCATCTTCGGAACACAAATTAAGATATTTTTGATGAAATCTGAAAGCTGGATCACTCCTGCATTCTAACATTAGTCCATAGGCTTCTTGAGGAATTGAAACTTGCTGGCCTTGAAAAGTTAATAAAGACATTGTTAAAATAGTCCAAGTGACTACAGTGGCTCAATCTTAACTTTATCAAGCGAACTAGAATACTTTTTGTGTGCAAAAACAAACAAAAATAATGACTATACTTCAACTATTCAGTTCCTTCTCTATGAGCCTCTAGTTAGTTAACGTAGTGTAATAGAATAGAGCTACGTCACACATAGGCTCATTATTGGCCGACACTGATCATGTGTGTGATGCGTGTGACGTAAAATAACAGAAGCTTACGCTATTAAACTAGTAACCTGACTCGAGGCAGAGAGAGAAGTAAATGAATAGTTGAAATAAAGTCATTAATTGTGTTGTTTTTTTGCGCACAAAAAGTATTCTCGTCGTTTGATAAAGTTAAGATTGAGCCACTGTGGTCACTTGCACTATTTTAACGATGTCTTTATTAACTTTTCAGGGCCAGCAAGTTTCAATCCCTCAATGAGCCTATGGACTAGTATGCAGGAGTGATCCAGCTCTCAGATTTCATCAAAAATATCTTAATTTGTGTTCCGAAGATGAACGAAGGTCTTACGGGTTGGAACAACATGTGGGTGAGTAAATACTGACAGAATTTTCATTTTTGGGAGAACTAACCCTTTAACATGAACGATTATAGTGTCAGGAGTGAGAAGTGTGTGATTACTTGTGCACTTGAGGTTTATGAAAACCAATTTTTCCTTCCTTCCACCGGTCCTCCCACTCGGACAACGCCATGACCCCGGTTCGCCTGAGCAGACATTCCCCTTCTCCGCGTAGCAGACAGATGCTGTGTGCAAATAATGAAACACACATTAGATATAATCATGCATAAGTTAGGAAAGTAAAATAAACAGGCAGATGAGAAAAAAAAAACGCTGTTGTTGAGTTCCCCTCGCTCATGTTCATCTGTTATCAGACTCATTTGTCAAGTTAGATGAGTTGCACTACATGCACTCATACTCAGAATGCATGAATGAAACTATGCAAGATAAGGAGAATAACATCCAGACTAATAAAGTACACTTCTACTGACTTTTCTGCATTACACATGCTTTATTTTACTATTCAGTCAATGTATTTGTGTTAATAATGGTGGATACTGTTGGGTCAACACAATTCAATATTAATACATTTCAGTTTGATTAGTCACTTTTGTGCAATAATTAATTTTTGTGAGGTGATTTGCAATGTCAAATGCAACTACTATTGCCTACATTGATTACCAAATGTGTTACAAAAAAGCCAAGGCTTCAGTGCAAAATCACATGATCTAAAATAATGCAGAGGCGCAAATGACAAAGCTTTAGTGTATCGTGTCATCTTTAAGATGTTACTTTCTGTCCGTGTTACAACTGACACAATATTACTATAAGCTTAATAAACCCACCATCTGACTGATAGAGACTATCACTGTGGTGTGGCCAATACAAACATTAATGTTAGACAACTTTAAAACATCTTCCTGTATATTTAAGTAAAAAAGAATCAACATTTAATTCGAATCTGCAGATGACACTGTAAATGTTTAATAAGATTTCTGATTTGTTACCTTACTTTTCCAATTCAACAACCCGAAGCGCGGCTTCTTGCTTAATCGCTCTCATAACAGGAAGAGTGTGTGCGTGATGGGCGTGGCTTCCGACATTGCGTTACACGTCATAGTGACGAAACCCCGCCTTTCTTCACTGGTTGTCGGCGTCGCTACATACGTAGATGAAAATATCATAAATACACACACACAAACAAAAATGTACAAATAATAAACCGAACATTATTATTTAATATTTAACTTAAAAATTATATTGAGGGTCTAAAAATGCAAGAAATAAAACAACAAAACGGATGTGTGGGATTTCTGAATTGGATCGGATGTATGAAATCCTTTTCTTTTTGTATTTTTTTTTTGGTAAGTTATCCCCATGTGGTTTATTTTCTGTTGTGTCCTTTGATGCTATAATCATGAATGGGTGATAGATGAATCTGCATGTTGTAAGGCTTATTCTTGTAATGCAATACTATAATATAGGCTACCTTGAAATATAGAGTAAATATAAAAACACAAACCAACATGTTCTCACCAGTAAAAGGTTATCCCATTTTGTCGGGAATTTAATCTTATAGTGTTTTTGCAAGCAGACTCGACAGGTCACGTGATCCAACCACGATCTAAAAAAAAAAACCACTTTATTCTATTAATTTGTATTATTGTTGTAAAAAGCATTCATAAGAGCATATCCATTTGTCTTGCTTGTTTCCTCTTATTAATCATATGGCAATTAATTAAGCCTGGAGTTCATTGTAAACGACTGTTGTTTTTTAACAGTCTGTTCACTGTTTTTTGCACATACAAGTATCATTTGTTTGCAGTTTAAAGAAAGAGAAGAAAAAACGAATGCGTCGTCTACACTAGAGCATTCAGAAAGCATCTGTTTTTGAACATCAGCAGACATCAGGAGATAATTATGGCTAATAACTTCATTCTCTGCACGGTGGTCATTATGAAGGACTTTGATGCATTATTCCGAGACCTTGATTAACTCAGTTTGACTTTTCAAAGGAATACTGTGAGACTCTGGCTCAATAAAACACTCACAAAAGGCGATTTGGGATGTTAAATGTCAATTTGCTTTAATGAAAACAATATGAGCCATGAAAACGGGGCTTTTCCTCATAACTGGTTTAATATGCATCTCGTGTTGCCGTGGCAGGAGAACAAAGGATTTCCATCGCTGATAAATCAAGCTTTTATGTGCTGGGGCAACGATTAATCGCATCCAAAATAAAAGTTTTCCTTACATATTATGTAAACACAAACATTTATTGTATGCATTTAATTTCTAGGCTCTTTATTGTCTAATAGGCCTATATCAGCTTCTTGAATGAAAAGTCAAAAAAATAAAAGCTAATTTTAGTTGTATTTCAATTAGTGCATCCCTGTGATTCAAGTAGCCTATTGCGTGGGCAAGGATGCCAATTAATAATCACAATAAAAGTTTGTGTTTACATAATATATGTGTGTGCACTGTGTATAATTATTTTGTATATATAAACACACATATGCATATATACAGTATATAAGAAATATTGTATATATATATATATATATATATATATATATATATATATATATATATATATATATATATATATATATATATATATATATATATATATATAATATAAAATAAAAAATATTAAATATATACAACATGCATGTGTGTATTTATACAAAATAATTATACACAGTACACATACTATGTAGCCTAAACACAAACTTTTATTTTGGATGTGATTAATCATTGCACAGCATTTTTTTATTTTTTTTTATTTTAATACTGTTTGAAGAATACCTTTGCATTTAAATTTCTTCCTCTTTATTGTCTAATATATCAGCTCCTTACGAGTCAAAAATAAAAGCTCATTTAATTTCTATTAATGAATCTCTGTGATTGCAAATTATTTATTTATTTTTTGCCAGAATATTGTCAGGCGCAAATAACTATGTGTTTCTGCCAACCTTCTCTCAGTTCTTTGAGAACGAAAGACCAAGTCTCTCTGTGAGTTTGAGCATGAACTAAGCCTTATGAAAATCATGAAATTATTAAAGGAGCAGCGCTTAATTACTGAAGCGGCATGATGAAGAAGTGTGTGTGTAAGCTCTCAGCAGCCTAACACACATCCTTTAGAGGCAGGCAGAAACGTGCACGGCTAAACATTTCAGTGTGAAATTGTGCATAATTGCATTACTTTTAGTAATTTCACACCAGGACGTCCAGGACGAGCTCTGTATAACAGCACTCTTAGAAATGTCTTGTAAAATGGCAAGTTTAGTAAAAAAAGGCTGAGTTTACAGTATTAAAAACAAACATTACTGTAAACAAGCAATGTCATACTGTACTGTGTGTATTATGTTATGATGCATACAGCATGAATAGATTGTAATGATGATAATGAGAACATGTTTGAAGAAACAATAAGCCTGATTTATGCCAACATGATCAAGTTTTATGAGTTTGAGCAAAACGTTTGACTAATTCATAAAATCATTTAACTTTTAAATTAATGTATTTGAATATTAGTAGACCACTTCAGTTCCAACAGCTTCATGCGTCTTTCCCATTGTTTTTTGTATTTAACATTTTTATTAATTTTTATTAAATATAGTTTGATTTATTTGTATTTATACTATTTTATTATTTCTATGTTATAAATAAATAAATAAATAAATAAATAAATAAATAAATAATATGTTTAATATATTTTAAAGAATCCAAAACATAAATTTATGGAAATAATAATAATAATAACAATGAACATGTTATGTTATTATTTTTTATTAAATATTGTTTAGTATATTTTCATATTTAATTAATTAATTAATTAATTTACTTTTTATATATACTGTTTAATTAATTAATTAATTAATTAATTAATTAACTTTTTATATACTATTTAATTATTTATATTATATGATGTCTATATATAAATATAGAATATATTATAAGAATATTTTTAATCGAAGCCTGAAAATCCCAATCATTAATTTATGGAAAGATAATATAATTATAATTTTTTTTTGATACATATTTATGCTTCACCAATGCACCTTTAGGCCTATTATTTATATTAAAGGTGCACTGTAAGTGTTTTAGTTCACATGTATAGGCCATAATGAGTGAGTGTGTTTGTCTAATCCTGAATCATACGGCATATGTTTGTAATAAGTGTTTAGAGCGAGAGAGAAGCTCCACGTGTTTAATGAAGATGTTAGAGAGGTGCTGTCGTCTTTGTCATTTGTCGCAAGCAACATGATTGACTTCAAGCAACTGCAAGTGAAGATTTACGCTTTTACTGGCCCATCTTCCCTTTCATAGTCTCACTCTCTGTCTCCTGACCTTTAACCCAGACCAGTGTCATTACCCAGAGTTCCCTGTTCCTCAGACATCATAAACTGCCCTCGGCTGAACACTGGGATTTAGAGAAGGAGAAACAGCAGATAAAGCTTGAATTATTTGCAAATTATACTGAAAAAGCAAAGTGTGCATCTATTTTGTGTTGTTGTCTGATTGTGTGAACTCTCTTGTTTCAGCTTTGGGATTCTGGGGAAACCTTGTTTTTCCCTATTCCATGGAAGTCAATGCTGACTAGAAAAGTTTGGTGACCAACATTCCTTTATGTTCAACAGAAGACAGAAATGAATACCAGTTTGTAAAAACTTAATGGTGAGTAATTAATAACAGAATTTTTTGATTTTTAAAAATATTGAATTTATGGGTGAACTGTCCCTCATAAGAGCAAGGAACGCATTCTAATGTTAGGGATGAAATGGGGAAAAACAATAGGCCTAATTGAAAATATTAAACCTAGTAGGCCTAGGCTATACACACACACACACACACACACACACACACACACACACACACACACACACACACACACACACACACACACACACACACACACACACACACACACACACACACACACACACACACACACACACACACACACACACACACACACACACACACACACACACACACACACACACACACACACACACACACACACACACACACACACACACACACACACACACACACACACACACACACACACACACACACACACACACACATACACACACACACACACACACACACACACACACATATATATATTAAGTATTGGACAGCTGCTGATACATGTGCAAGAGCAGAAGGGCTTTACATCACCTCAATCGAAAAACACCACGGCTAATTATCCAGGTTTGGGAAGTGAGAAGAGTGGAACTGCGCATGCGCACAGGGGTTTGACCGTTACCTTTGGCATGCGCTGAAGATCTGGAAGCAAATCGAGTTAAATAAAAGCGATTACCTCCATCATAATACCATCAAGATGCATTGCATTGTTACAGAAACTAGTATATGTATTTTTTGTTTCGTAGATTATGGCTAGTAAATGGCCACACAGAGAAGGTTAAGAAATCAAAAGAAGTTATTTTGAACTCTCTCGCATTCGTCCGTTAGGGAGACATTGCATTAAGAATGCATTTAGATAGACGGTTCCAGCAGGTCGCTTCACATGTACACACTCACTATAGCGCCATCAGAAATTGTTGCTAAACTTTGTTTTAAAATAGGCTATAATGTGTGTTTTAATGGGAAATCCATCCATCCATTTAATGAGGATTAGAGTTGTTGAACCGATTCAGTCCGTTGGGGAACCGGTTCAACCTGTTCATTTGAAAAGTCCGATCCAGAACACAAATAACTAGTAGGTCAAATGTATACATTTCATACACAAAATGTTTTCCATAATCACATGCATCTAAATAATTAGAAAGAATAATAACACGCTTTCATTATAAATCATTACATTTTAGCACCTAAATAATACATGAATTCTTAAAAATACAAATGTTGAAAAACAAAACTGAAGTTTAGAGTAAAGCTCGCTGCTTCTTCACACCCGCGCACGCACGCGCGCGCGCGTCCGTACGGTCGCGCTCTCTGTCAATCATTGCTCGCTCTCCCTCAGTTTGACCCGTGTTTTCCTCTCAGTCCTGCGGGTGGCTCGACAGCAGCAGAGCAGAGCTTCTCCTTCTTCTTCAGACATATGGCCGAGAGACCTTACGATACTCTCACCTTTACGATACGAGTGCAGCTTTGAACGCAAGATTTGACGAAACACACTGAAAGCGACCTATTTTGGTGTACAGAAGTGCGCGGAGGAATAAGCAAGACAAAAAGCAACACGTATCCGCGGGGATTTGAGTCCCGTGAGAGAGAGAGAGAGAGTGAGCGAGATTGAACGAAAAAGAAAGAGAGAGAGGGAAGAGTTTCTCCAAAAGTGGAAACAGACGCTAGTTTTTCCTTTTCACAAGCGAAGACTAAGGAATTATGAGGAACGTTTGGATGATATTAACCCTTGGCTTGACAGCCTTTCTTTCGGGGGAAAGGGTGAGTTTCAACCGAGAACAATACGGTTTTCTGGGGGGTTGTTAGTTGATCAGCCACGTTATAAAGTAAGCAGTGTGAAACAGTGATTCTGTGTGATGATTCATACGTTACTGTGTGTTGGATTGGAAATGAATCGTCTTGATGATGTAATATGTCACGGATCAGTTTCGTGAATCACAGCAGTGTTTTTTAATTCAGCTTCGCTTGTTTTACATAAGTAGTACTAATGCACCGAACGGTCATATACCGTTACTGTGTGTAAATATATAACTTACATGAATATAGTTGAAGTAGACATGAACGATAACTTAATTAAAAATTTTGCTTACAATTTGCTTTACAAATACAATACAAGAAGGTTAATTAGTGAACATTGGCAATACATGTTACAGTATTTATTAATCGTTCTTAGTCCAGCTGTTCATTGTGTGTTAATGTTAGTTCACAGTGCATTATAATTGTTAACAAATAAGTTACACTCTTTGATTGTGATAATGTATTAGTAAATTTTGAAATTAACATTAACTAAGAGTAATTCATGTTGTAGAAGTATTGTTAATGTTAACCAAGGTAGTTAACTTATGAACCGTATTGTAAAATGTTACCAAAATACGCTTGATAGTTTTTCCTTGTGAAATGAATGGTATAAAACTTCAGCAGTGACAGACTCAACTATAAATCCTGCCATAAAACCACTAACTTGGTAAAGGCTTTTCCTCACAGTGAGAAATCTCAGACTGAGTAGTTTTTGTTGTTGAATGCCAGTGGAAACTTTAGATTTGTAAATGTGCATTGAGCTAAACCTAAGAAAGGCTGCAATCATGAAACAAGGCACCCATTTTGTCTGTAACCCAGACATTTCTTGTGTCCGAAGTCAAAATGTGTCCAGCTTCTGCTTACCGTGACCAGGTGCTTCTGGAGCCGCTGGACACGCAGAATGCTGTAAATCAGGCTCTGGACACACACTTGGCTCGCTTGCTGGAATGTGCACGCATGCAATCCTGGATGGTTTTGCTTTGGCTTTCACTCATCAGAATAGTAGACAAGGATGGAATATGTACACTCTTAAAAATGCTGGGTTGTTTTAACCCAATTTTGGGTCAAATATGGACAAACCCAGCCATTACGTTTTTAACCCAATGTTTGAGTTTGTCCATATTTGACCCAAAATTGGGTTAAAACAACCCAGCAATTTTTAGTACAGTCAAACTAAACTTTAATGCAGACACCTTTAACATTTCTCACATTACAACAGTTTATTCGCTAGACAAGAACATTTATCGAATCAGACGTCTCACAAATGAATTTGGTTGAATAGCTGTTAAATTTAACTACACAATTAGATAATACCAGTTTAGCTCAAACAATTAACAAGATGTGTGTAAAAAGAGCATTAGCAATTACAGAAAACATACTTCAGCAAAACATGATCAGCTAGAAGAATATTTGGGTATGTCACAGTTTACTTTATGTTGCTATTCTCACTTAGGCTATATAAATGAACTATGTGTCCTGCACACACTAGTACAAAAATCGTAATAGTTTTTGGTTGGGCTGTATGCTCCTGAGCATTGCGAGTGACATTCATTAATGTTTTGCAGGGGCTTGATTGCATTTTTCTCCGCCTGCCTTATTATACTGTTAATTGGCAGTGCATCTGATGAACGTAGATCCTGAATAAGCCAGTAATTTTTTGACGAAATGCCAGAGGGTTGGCACTCGCTCTTTAATTCCACTGTGGACCGACTGGCATGCTGGTTCTGATTTGTACGATCTCCTCCTGTTGATCTGGACCTCCTTCCGTTGATCTGGACCTCACACATTCATAGTGTCCTCCAGGCATTTACAGCCAAACCAAACTTTATTCACACACCTTCAGCATTTCTCACAGTTATAGTTTAGAAAATGGTGATAAATATGAGCAGAACTCTGCGGATATTTGACTGGTTTTGCCTGACTCTCACACATGAATTATGTTGAATATCTGTCAGCTGTTAAAATTAACCACACAATTAGAGAATACCAGTTTAGCTCAACCACACTCTAAAAATGCTGGGTTGTTTCAACCCAATATGGGTCAAATATGGACACACCCAAATGTTGGGTTAAAAATGTAATTTAAAAAAAGTGAAAGTTGAAGTTCGGTTAATTTTATATTACATTTATAACCCAACATTTGGGTTTGTCCATATTTGACCCAAAATTGGGTTAAAACAACCCAGATTAGAGTGTAGTGACCAAGCCGTGCTTCATGTTGTTCAGTGTGTGTGTAAAAAGAGCATTAGCAATTACAGAAAACACACTTCAAGGCTCAAAGTGGAGGAATCAATTTTGGTTTTACTGGTAGTCACTGAATAAAGAATTTTTAACATGTCACAATTTACTTTATTTTGCTATTCTCACTTGCAGAAATGGAACATTAGTGTCCTGCACACACTAGTAAAAAAATATAAAAAAATTATATCTGGTGTCTGAATAATATTTGATTTGACTGTATCCACTAAAGGGTTATCATAGAGTGATCGCAGTGATCTGGCTCGACGTTCTCCGGATGGTCCAGTGTAAACAGAGCAGTGCCTGTGAAGAATATGGCTTTGAGAATGTCTCTTGACCTCTGCTTTCTCTGAAATTGCTTGCTTAAGGCTGTCAGAGTTCTGTGTGTTTTCTGCGGCCAGATGTTCTGGTGATGTTCTGGTGGGATGTGTGTTTTCAGTCTAGGTTTAATGCAGTGAAGGTGCAGTTAAGGTCACTGTCGCCCTATGGACAAATCCTAGCCTTGTGTCGTGAGACCATCCTGATCTTGCGAGCTTTCAAGGTTTCACTCGCAGATCAGTCTGGATACTTTCCGTTAAAGAAAATTTGGGAGCAGTTCACCAAACGAACGTCCAATCAGCGTTGGCTTTGAGGCGGGTTGAGGTGTGACACAGACGAGAAGCGCGACAGTTCAGTCCAGAGTCACATGGCGGCTTCAGCAGATGAAACTAGCATCAGCGTGGCTATCGATCAAGTTTTATCGGAATTACAGAGTATTTCCTCACTGAAAGAAGAGCAAAACACTGCTCTGGAGGCTTTTCTCAGAGGAAAAGATGTTTTTGCTCTTCTCCCGACTGGTTTTGGCAAGAGTTGCTCTGATTGGTTGATTTGGCCCGTCTATCACCAACATAGGCCAATCAGCTAACCAGTATTTTCGCCCCTTTCCAGAACTACTTCAACGAAATGTTTCCAGATGGATATGTCGGAGCAAATCCATCTGGCAGAGTCAGGTTAGACAAACCCAGCCATTGGGTTACATTTTTTTAAATAAAATATTTAACCCAATGTTTGAGTTTGTCCATATTTGACCCACAATTGGGTTAAAACAACCCAACATTTTTAATTTAGAGTTTACATTTAGACTTAGATATTATTGTTATAGATGTATAATCACAAACGTCCCATAGTTGTGCGGGAGGGCAAGTCTTAAAAATAGTTTCATAAATTCAGATATTTGTTCTTTTTTTAGAAGATATTAAAAGTAACACTTTACAAGAAAGAACATTAGTTAACATTAGTTGAACTAAGAATGAACAATACAGCATCAATTAATGTTAGTTAATATTAATTTCAATATTTACTAATACATTATCAAAATCAAGTTTAGTTTTTTACTAACTAACATTAACAAAGAATACTAAACACTCTAACAAATGTATTGCTTATTTTTAGTTCATGTTAGTTAATTCTAATGTTAACTAATGAACCTTATTGTAAAGTGTTACCGTTTTTATAGTGTGATTTATGGGGAATTGTATTCAATCCAATCCGGGTTCGATCTACCCACTCCGGCAAGGCCGTACCCAGAAGTGGAAGCGTGTGTGACGGGTAAATGATGGAAGTGTTGATGACGAGACACTGGTCGTATTCTCATTCCTCACGTTTCTCAGACGAGACTCTCTCTTTTCCCGATTAGCAGAACGGTTGCTCACTTCCGCACAAACCCTGCGTGTGAGAAATGTATTGAGTCTGCGAGATAAGGGCCCTGAAGTGTTCTGTAAATATTAATGGTTTTGTGTGGAATAATGGCTTATTGGCTTTACAGGTTTTGATGGCAAGTGATGACTGTAAATGAAAGCACATCCACAATCAAATCCATGAGGAGCACCTTTAAACACTGAGGAAATGAGTCTTAAAGATGGTTGAATTTTTCGAACAAAATAGAAAACAGTCATTTTGAATTGCAATATTTCACAGTATTACTGTATTTCTCAAATAAATGCAGCCGTGAGATTAGGAAAACATAAAAAAATGACAATTGTTGATATTTTTTCAATCAGCGTGCCATTGTTGCTTTGTTTTACATGCAATGTAATCATTAACACAAACAAAATGCATGGTGTTGTTGTTTTTAAAATATAACACTAGCTATGTTTCCATCCACCTGTTTGTTTTGCACTTTTTGGGATGTTGCATAAACGCTGGATGGAAATGCATAAACATTTTTATTGGATAAGATGCTCATAAACTACAAACCTCAGTAAGCTCATGTTACTTTGCCTCAGTAGAGGCTGTGATTGGATAACTGGAGTATCAAGCGGACCAATGGCCTCGCAGCATCTCTAATGTTGGTTCGGTGTTTTTGAAACACGAGTCAAATGCAGTAGCACCTCAATGCAGTACATAAGATCCACGGGGAGAAGTCGGATCAAGATCCAAGGGGTGGAGATGGGTAGGATTAGGGTTGGGTTTAGGGATCAGGGGGCGGAGTTGGTTTAGGTTTAGGTGTATGTAAGGTGGGAGGAGTTGGATCTGAATCCAACTCCGACTCCTCGTGGTTTTCATGTTCTGCAGTGAGAACCGCTCGTCAAATGGCCTGAAAGCCTGATTGCAGAAACTTACATTTTATTACTCCTATTGGATGGAAACGCTGCTTTATTCGCAAATGTTTAATTAGGGCTGTCGCGGTTATGGAATTTCCCTTGTGGTAATGTTGAGTGGCTCAATAGCCGCTATATGCGGTATTACCGCCATATTATTTATTTTAATTTATATGTATTTGTTGCTATATAATATATATATATATATAAAGTTTACGATGTGGACAAAAGCGAGGACATTTTCAGTAACCAAAACTAAACAGCGTCTACAGTATATGCGCATTGAAAGACTTTCACTCAGCTCGCATATTGTTATGACAACGGACTTTGAGCAAGTTATTGAACCGTTCATTCAACGAACACGTTTAAAAAGCTGATTCATTAAAAGAGATGTAATGATGAAGATGTTAATTATTTTTAACTTTGAGGTTCAACTTTTCAAGGCTCAGCTGAGCAGCAATGCGTCGCATGGGTAACGCTGAAGCTGGTGCTTCACTTATTAGAAACCGATATAGCATTGATTCAAATGCGTGACTTCACTGATTTTATTTCCCCGCGGCTTCCTTGTGCTGTGGGATGCTGACACAGTGCTACTGCTGACGCGCATTTATGGAAAATACCCCTGAATAGAACGTTAAAATGATGCTGCGACAAATATTTCGCTTACCTTTGACACAACAAGCTTATCACGACTTCGAAGACAGACGCAGGTAATGCACATCGCTTCTGCCGATCTCTCTCATTCCAGCCTGTTCTCATGTAAATGCGTCTCTATAACATGCATGTGTATTGTCGTGTAATATATACGCGAAAATGAGTTTTTACGTGCATATGAGACGCAGTTTTTGTCGTGCAATTGATACGCAGTTCATTTGCGTATAATACAAACGCACCCCACACCACTAATTCTAGCAAGCGTCTAATACACACGCACCCCACCCCACCCCACACCTAAACTTAACCTAACCAACCAATGTGTATCATATGCACGTAAAAACTCACTTTAGCGTATATATTACACGACAATACACATGCGTGCTATAAAGACGCATTTGGTGTGATCGGGTTGCTCATTCAATGTCTGTGTGAAACCTGTAGGCTACACATCCCCATGATAAACAGTCTTGTTATCATTATGAACTTGTTTAACATTTAATACACATGCATTAAGTTCAAAACAAGAAGGGTATAGCCTTATAAAAAAACCTGTGAATATCACGGTTGCTGTGGTTGCGTGCAATCCTCTGCCGTTGACTTGTTAGAAGCGCGGTACTACAATATTGCGGTTATCGTGACAGCCCTATGTTTAAAGCAATATTCCAGTTAAATTCACAACTTAGGATGGAAACATAGCTAGCGTAGTACAGTTTTATGTAGTGCAATAGCCTCTATGCACGATCGCTTCCGGGTTTGTCTCAGCACGCCCAGTTACATCCGGTGCTGCGTCAGAAGCCGGTTTTGCGTTAGGTGGAGATAGTGTCAAATTACACTTGCTGTTTATAAAAGCGTCCTGCTGTTGACGTGAATGATGTTAACAACACTGTGAGGCATTTAGCTGTCACACAAGAGTAAAAAAAGAGAAGTTATTTCAATTTATATATTTTGAGCTACATCAACAACTTTGAGGGTTAGTATTCGCTAGTATCGATACGAACTTCGACTGAGTGAATCAGCGTTTCTAAAATCGTTGTCTCCGTTTCTGAGAAAGCGTTTTTTATTCAAGTTTTGCCGCTATACACTTGGCCTGCAGAACGCGCTTCCGGAAGTAAAGACGCTGACTGAGATTCTTTCGGACACACGTCAGCAGGGTTCGTGCATAGAGCCTATTCACATTATCACTGTTTTTATTAAATTTCAACTAAATGCAGCCTTTGTAAGCAAAAAAGAAAATATTTTAAAATCTTTTTGTCCCTCAATTTCTAAACAGTGGTGAAAATGAGGATTATTTTGTTCCAATTTCCCAGAAAGTCATGATTTTGTTACCGTAACGCTGCTTTATTCACAAACTTTTAATGCGATATTTCAGTTGTTTGCATGCAAACATAGCTAGTGTAGTACATTTTTATGTAGTAGGAAAACATAAAAAGCAGATTTTTAAAAACTAAATTTAGTCTTGGTAAGCAAAAAAGACATGATGACATTTAAAAATCAAAGTAACACTCAAATGTTTTGTAAATGAGGCGTTCTTCCCCTTCTGCGGCATGCATTTAATGTGCACACGTGCATCCCTTTCTCCCCTGCAGGCTCTGGTTTTAACTCTTCCACATTGCATAATCCTTAATGGTCTCCGCAGGCCTTGGAAAGTAAAGGAATCCCAGAGTGCTCTTGTTTTGTCATCAGCTTCTCTCCCCGCAGCTAAAGCTCGTCATTATTATTACCCTGTCTTCGGTTACTCCAAAGAACAGTGGCATTATTCTTTATCTTCTTTCCCAGCAGATGGAAAGAATGAAGAGCAGAGTAGGAGAGGGAGCGCAGATCGGCCTCGCTTTATGCCGGCGCCGCAAACATCTGCATCACGTACTGTGCGTTCGCTCGCTTCTGGGGGTTTTCACCTCGGAGAGTTGGATAAAGCCATGCATGCCGGTGGGAATCCACAAACAACGCGAGCGACTGAGAGCTGAAGTGTTACTGTAGACCGTGAAGGAGCCTCAAGGGTGCGAGCCGTGACCCAGAGCCCCAGTGTGTGAAGCAAAACACATGTACAGCACACCGCTTTCTGCCTCTTTTATTAGCTCAGCAAATGGAAAGTTCCTTTGGAGGATTGTGGTTTAGGAACAGAGCTGGACGTGGAAGGGGTTTTTAACTGCTTTCACACTGCAGCTTTTGGAGCAGACGTGGATCTGTTTGACGTCAGAGGGTTTGTTGGTGTGAAGCGGTTTTAACCACGCGTGAAAACCAGTGCGAGGTTCATACAAACTCATGCAGTTTGTATGTGGTCCAGTGTTCAGTCGCTTTTGAAGTTCAAAGTAGAAAAATTAACTGAAAAAACAAGAATTTAGGCTTGATTTTGTTTATACTAGTTAAATGTTCTACACCTGCACTTACATTTAGGCCTTGTTTCCATCCAAATATAAAAAACTCTTATAGTGCTTTCACACCTGTCACATTTAGATCGGTTCGAATCACACTAGAGTTCGCTTTCCCCATTGGTGCGGTTCGTTTGGGCAGGTGTGAAGGCAGCAGTCGCACTCGGGTGCGCACCAAAAGCGGACCAAACAAGCATACGCTTTCAAACGAACTCTTGAGCAGTTCGTTTGTGGTGAGAACTGATCCGACCTCGAAACAAACCCAACTGGCAAATAACTGGTGTGCATTTTTGGACTAAACCAGCTACCGTAAGTAGAACAATATGATTATTTTTATAGCCAATAGCGCTCCCTTTAAGCCATGACTGACTTACCATGTTCTGCACTCTCACTAAAACACTGAAGTTG
Organism: Hybognathus amarus; assembly: GCA_030378365.1. Lineage (NCBI taxonomy): Eukaryota > Metazoa > Chordata > Actinopteri > Cypriniformes > Leuciscidae > Hybognathus > Hybognathus amarus. The sequence continues at coordinate 120,940 of JAQIUQ010003802.1, forward strand.
TCCGCACTGCACAGTGAATCTCTTATTTATATTGCGTCTCTGACTTTGTTGTTTATTATGGGATTTGTGAAAGGAAAGCTTGTGCTGATTCTGAACATACATTGTGAGTGAGTCTCCGCATGTCAGCTAGAGCTCGACCGATAAAGGATTTTGAAGGCCGACGATTTATGCAAATATTTTTAGGTTTAAAAATCCATATTTTCGATATATCGGCCGATATTTTTTATATTTTTTTTTCCGAAACGCTGCAACAAAAACATCAACAGATTTCCCTAACATAGTTATTTGTACACTTGGCATCGTTGGATTTCACACACGTGTAAAAGAAAAGCTAACTTTTATGCACAAGATACGTTTAATACTTTCTCTCTATGTCTAAATGTTCACTCCTCGCAAGTCTAACTTACATTTTACAATGCAGGGACTGTAACTAGAGATATGCTAGTTATAAATACAGTAATCATTACTTTATTTAGGCAGAAAAAGTTTATTGTGGTTTCCAAGCTCATTAATGTTAACGTTAGCAGTCTTCCACTGATGATAGTGGCATTAGCTAGCTTTGTGGTTAGCTAGTCTATGATGTGCCATAATTTAACAATAGATAACGTCATACTGCAAATTGTAAAACATACATTTTCAATATAACAGGCCAGGGAGAGATGATTGAAGCGTGTTTCGTCCTTTTTATTTTATTTTTGAAATATTCATTTATTGGCCATTATAACTGCCGATACCGATAGTTTGGAAAATGCCTAATATCGGCCAATAATCTCGGTCTGGCTCTAATATGTCAGCTGGATTTTGCTCGTTCCTCTTTGTTTACTTCCAGGAGTTCTGTTGGAATTTTCACGTGTGTACTGACCAATCGAAGTGCACTTATCGAAAATATGTTCAAGACATATCTGGCTAACGAGTAATGTGGATGTTGTCACGTGACTATATTTTGGTTTGTTTCATCAACTTAGTCAACCGATTTTGACCAGAGCAATCAGTGTGGTGTGGAAACGAACCAAAACCTCTGAAAAATGCTACAAATTATCATTTTTCGCCCTGGTCGGACTCAATGAATCGGACTACAGATGTGAAAGCACCCTTAAATTAAGATGCATTTACTAGATGAGTAAAATGACATAAGATATTAAGTCTTGTTTACTAGGGAAATAAGTGAATTGTTGCTTTAAAAAAGCAAAATGATCTGCCAACTGGAGTCAGAAAAATAATCTACATTCAAACAGAAACCCCATTGGCAGATAATTGTGCTAATTATCTAATTATAATATTGTGTGGTATTTTACTACTTTAGTAAATGCATCTTGGTTTAAGAGTGTTTTGATATGTTACATATATTTGTAAGAAAAGCATTTTTTTGGAGTGTGAATATCTAAAATCAAGCCAAATTATGTTATTGTGTGGAAAAACGGATTTTTTGCTTTATTCACGTTCACATAATTGTGGTAAAGTGTGCGTTCAGCAAGGCTGCATTAAATTGATTAAAAGTGACCAAAAATATCTATGTTATATATTTTTCTATTTCGTAATGCTGTTCTTTCTATCAATCAAAGACTGCTGGAAAAATATTAAACAGTTTTCAACAATGATAATAATCAAATGTTTCAGATCATCATATAAGAGTGATTTCTGAAGGATCATGTCACACTGAACACTGGAGTAATGATAAATTTAGCTTTGATCACAGGAATACATTACACTTTACTATACATTCACATAGAAAACAGCAGTTTTGAATTGTAATATTTTTTCAGTATTTTTACAATAAATGCAGCAGGAGACACTCTTCAAGAACATTAAAATCCCCCAACCTTGGTTTTGGAGAGCAACACACGTTCTTCACACCGGACAGATGTTTCAGTGGTAAAAATATAAATATAACAGAAATCGCAGGGGCGTTTTGCTATGTTTCGTAGTTAAAGTGGTAAACAGCTGCTAGTAATTCACAATACTATTCACGGTTGAGAGCCCAAACGTACAATGCAGTGCTGGGTTGTTTTAACCCAATTTTGAGTCAAATATAGACAAACCCAAATATTGGGTTAAAAATGTGAAACAAAAATGTAACTCAATGTCTGGGTTTGTCCTTATTTGACCCAAAATTGGGTTAAAACAACCCAGCATTTTCTTTGAGTGTAAAGGGAACATGTGAGATCTGGTTATTTAGAAGCCTCTGCTGTCGCTCTCTGCTGGCTTTATAATGGGAGAAGCTAAAGTGAGGAGAACTGTCTGTATTGTGTGTTCTTCCTCATCTGATGCTGTGCACGTCTGTGATCGATCTGATTCTGCTGGAGATAAACGACTCGAGTCATTTTCTATTGGGACTGATTTGGTGCTTTCTGTGTGTTTGCTTGGGTAATAAAGCAGAAAAACACACTTTGAATTTTTATACTAATTATTTTATGATAATAATGAGGAAATTTTCTAGAAATATATATAATAAGTATTTGCATTTTTAATTCATAATTCTATTATTTATTACATATTTATTTTATATATTTTCTATTATATAAAGATAATTAATTGTTATTTATTTATTTGTTTTATTAACATGCAGGATTTTTTTAATTATCTTATGTTAATAAAAATGACAAAGATGTTCGTATAACACACACTCACCTGAAGGATTATTAGGGACACCATACTAATACTGTGTTTGACCCCCTTTCACCTTCAGAACTGCCTTAATTTATACGTAGCATTGATTCAAAAGGTGCTGAAAGCATTCTTTAGAAATGTTGGCCCATATTGATAGGATAGCATCTTGCAGTTGATGGAGATTTGTAGGATGCACATCCAGGGCACGAAGCTCCCGTTCCACCACATCTCAAAGATGCTCTATTGGGTTGAGATCTGGTGACTGTGGGGGCCATTTTAGTACAGTGAACTCATTGTCCTGTTCAAGAAACCAATTTGAAATGATTCGAGCTTTGTGACATGGTGCATTATACTGCTTGAAGTAGCCATCAGAGGATGGGTACATGGTGGCCATAAAGAAATGGACATGGTCAGAAACAATGCTCAGGTAGGCCGTGGCATTTAAATGATACCTAATTGGCACTAAGGGGCCTAAAGTGTGCCAAGAAAACATCCCCCACACCATTACACCACCACCACCAGCCTGCACAGTGGTAACAAGGCATGATGGATCCATGTTCTCAGTCTGTTTACGCCAAATTCTGACTCTACCATCTAAATGTCTCAACAGAAATCGAGACTTATCAGACCAGGCAACATTTTTCCAGTCTTCAACTGTGCAATTTTGGTGAGCTCTTGCAAATCGTCACCTCTTTTTCCTATTTGTAGTGGAGATGAGTGATACCCGGTGGGGTCTTCTGCTGTTGTAGCCCATCCACCTCAAGGTTGTGTGTGTTGTGGCTTCACAAATGCTTTGCTGAATACCTCGGTTGTAACGAGTGGTTATTTCAGTCGAAGTTCTTCTATCAGCTTGAATCAGTCGGCCCATTCTCCTCTAACCTCTAGTATCAACAAGGCATTTTCGCCCACAGGACTGCTGCATACTGGATGTTTTTCCCTTTTCACACCTTTCTTTGTAAACCCTAGAAATGTTTTTGCATGAAAATCCTAGTAACTGAGTAGATTGTGAAAATATTCAGACCGGCCCATCTGGGCCCAACAACCATGCCACGCTGAAAACTGCTTAAATCACCTTTCTTTCCCATTCTGACATTCAGTTTGGAGTTCAGGAGATTGTCTTGACAAGGACCACACCCCTAAATGCATTGAAGCAACTGCCATGTGATTGGTTGATCAGCTAATTGCATTGAGAAATAATTGAACAGGTGTTCCTAATAATCCTGTGTGTGTGTGTTATATATGTCAGTTGCATTTTTAACTAACTGTTTGAATTCATTTGCAGTTTCTTTTCTCTGTGCAGGGTTTTTATTATGTTTCCTTAAAATTAAGGATGATCCATTCCTTCTTGCCTCAAAGGCCACATTTTTATTTTCCATAGTGATTATTTAATGCTTGAAAGTAAAGATAGTTTTGATGAACCTGAACCAAAAATCTCTGAACAAAAGACAGATTTCTTTCACATCTATAAATGCAACTTAAATGCACAAATCATTTTTCAGTGCATCTACAGCAATTAACCGTAGGTGAGGTCGATATTTTCCCAGCGTGTATTCTCGAAATATTTCCATTTTACAGCATTTCTGTAATTTCCACACGCCACTGACAGTATGACGAGCGGTTGTTATTAGGGGTGGTTAATCTGTCTGATTTCCCGATTCCAATTCGATTACGATTATTGAAGTCCCAATTCGATTACAGTCGATTTTCGATTATTAACGATTCTCGATTAGCGATTATTGATTTTCCATTTTACAACAGTAAACAAAAATACACTAGACCAACATATGATTATATTAGCAGCAGCATCATTTTGGTATTAATTGCACTTTTTATTTGTTTGAAATTCAATGAAAATGTAATGATGGTTAGTGAAGACATGCAAACATGCTTGTTGTCTACTACTTAGGCAACCCATTATCTTTAAATAATTTTTTGAACAATTGTGTTGCATTATAATGCAAAGGCACCTGGTTCTATTAATTGACAGCATTAAAATGCATTTTCTGATTTCCTTCAATTGAAAATCTTTGAAGCAAGTTTGGGGGGCTTGAAGGGCACCCGATTCAGAGAATCACCCAAAAATTCAAAAGAACAGCATTTATCTGAAATAGAAAGCTTTTGTAACATTAAATAATACAGTTTAAAAGTTTGGAGTTGGTAAGAATTTTTCTTAAATTTTTTGGGAGAAAGAAAAAAGAAATCTATACTTTTATTCATCAAGGATAAATTAAATTAAGTTGATCAAAAGTTACAGTGAAGACATTTATAATGTTACAAATCGATTATCTGAATCTTTTGTGTGTGTGACTATAAATACTTTCCTTTAAATGTACAAAGTAATGACCCATAAAGAATTAACGTACAATATATTTTATTAGCATTCCAAAGAACCAACAGGAAAATAAACGTGTGCCTGAACTAGGAGCATAACTTTAACTTACTTGTAGTAAATTAATATTATAACGACCGGTACAGCCGAGTGTTTTTCCTCCTCTGGCTGGAAACGTGTCATATGGCTTCTCATATTTGTCGTGTTTCCGTCGTTAGTTTTATTCTACAAAGCTTACAACTAGCGTGGCTCTTGCCCAGTTCCTTTCCCCCTTCAACTTCAGAAGCCAAAATATTTCCACACGTCAGCTTTTAACCTAACAAGGAGGGTGTTTGGATCTCGCGCGCCATCGCGTCTCTGTTATGTGCACGCGTCAGACGGTCCGGTCACTGCACTTCCGTCTTTCGCGTTCCGTCAATATTACGTTTTTATAAATATATATATATAATTTTTTTTTTTTTTTTTTTTTGGAAAATCGATTTTGGGATATTTGTGAATCGATTCAGGATCGTCCACGTCCGCATCGCGATGCATCGAGAATCGATTTTTTTCCCCACCCCTAGTTGTTATGGGAACTGTTGGAAAAGCAGAGTATTTTACACAAGTGTTTATGGATCGCTTCAGGGCACTGAAACAAACTAGTCAAATTTACTTGAAAAATATTTGTGCAAAAACTTGTCAAAGAACTAGTAAAAGGTTGAATAATATATCTATTTAGTTGAAGTTTCCTTTGCAATACATTTGATTTCACTCAAATTGCATTAAACCACACTTTTAAAACTTTACTCAGTAAGAAACGTCTACATTTATTATATTCTACATTTAAGAAATCACACGTCCTCAAGACTTGGACAGCAACAACAATGGCGGTAACATTTGATGGGTTGGTTTTTGTGTGTGAAATGCGTCATTTTGAGTGGAAAATGAACTCCAAATGTCACACAATGGCAGTTACTAATCATAATCAGTGATTAAACAGTGTAAACACAGCTGGAAAACACTGAAAAATCAGCCTCATTAATTATTCAAGGCCCAGTGCATGATGGGAACACCAGCATCAGAAAATTTGAGTAATTTTATAATGTTGAAATTTGCGCTTTCATTTCTACACTCTTGAACTGAGTACTAATATAGAATTTATTTACTTTGTTTGTCATGTAAATTACATAGTTTTTTTCCAGTAGTATTTACTCAAAATCATTTTTATCAGGTTTGCTTAAAACACACTCGTTCTGGGAAGTTGAAGAGACTTCTGATCTTCTGAGATCTGTCTTCTCCATTGATTGCTCATCCGATCTCTTTAACCATTCATCTACTCGAGCACGGGTTGAACACCGTTGCGTGGACGGCGATTGCGTCAGCGGGACGAGCGGCCCAATAGCAGGTTGTGTGGATCTGTAGTGGTTCAGAAAGCACACGGATCCTTCGGGAGTTTGATGCATTAATTCGACAGGCCCACGCGCCGCTGCTAATCTGCCCTAATGCACTGCTAACACCTGTGTGTGTGCTGAGACTGTTTTCCCGTGTGTGTGCTGAGGCTGCTCTCCGGCTCGTCCGTCACACCGTTTACATGAGGACACAGCCGGCCCAAATGAGTGGGTTCGCACAGATGAAACCGGCACTGAACCGGCCTGTGGGAAACTGCAGTTTGATGCCATTTTACCTGTCTTTGAACATACTTTATCCTTAGAAAAAAACATAAATAATCTTAATATGCAATCATAATACTAATAAAGAGATAGATTTTTTTTCGTCATCAGTTACTCACCATCAAATTGTTCCAAACCTGTTTGAGTTTCTTTCTTCTTAAAGGAGTAGTTCACTTAAAAAAAACAACATTTGAGCTTATAAAACTTAAACTTTGATATTTATTTATTAAATAACCGATGATCGTTTTCTTGATAAGACCCTTATTCATTGTCTGGCGTCATTTAAACGGTGTTGGGGAAGCTACTCTGAAACTGTAGTTTGACAAGCTACAAGCTACTCGTAAGTTAAAGTAGTTTAACTACAGTTAGAGCTACCCGTTTGAGAAAGTAGTTAGCTACACTACAAGTTACAATCAAAAAGTAGCTAGCTACATTGAAACTACTTTTGCTTTTTGAACAACGTATATCATAAATAACTGAATAAGTGTCTGAGGAATGTTTCAAGTAAAATATTTAGTGTTTAAAACAAGGCAATGCAATTACAATTTCAAAGAGTATTGTTTTATTACACACAACAATAAAATATCTCTGACTGTTTTTCAAAAGTGCAACAAATAGCCTACAACATTGCAAGAACGAAATATACATCCAACGTAAATTACATGTAGAACATATTCTCAAAAATACTGATTGAACTTGGACAAATAAGGCCATGGGTAATTAACGTTAGTTGCCGAATCTGCCGTCACGTGCTTGCTATATAATCTTAATATGGGTGTGTCAACCCACTTCATACGTCAGTGAACCGTTAGCCGCAAGATGCGTGATTAAACAACAGGTGGCGGTAATGGCAAAAAATTAGTTTGTAATCGAACAAGAAGAAGAATATCCTTGCATCGCGCTGATTCGTGCAGGCTCGACAATGTAGCAATGTAGCTTTTGCTCGCGCTGCACCGCTACTTGATGCAAAATGTAGTTAGCTACTGGAAAAGCTACACTGATTAAAAAGCAACTGAGCTACTGCCAAGCTACTGAAAAATGTAGTTAAGTTACAGTAGTAGCTACGCTACTTGTAGTTAACTACTCCCCAACACTGCATTTAAAGCCCTTTGAACAGTTTGCACTTGAAAGTGTCTTTTGGACCTTGAACCGTTTGGTTCCCATTGAAGTCCATTATATGGAGAAAAATCCTGAAATGTTTTCATCAAAAATCTTAATTTCTTTTCAACTGAAGAAAGAAAGACATGGACATCTTGGATGACACGGGGGTGAGTAAACTATCAGCAAAAGTTTTTTTTTTTTTTTTTTGAAGTGAAGTGAACTACTCCTTTAACACAAAAGAAGATATTTGACAGAATGTCAGTAATCAAACACTTTAAAAAAGAAAAACACTCAATGGAAGTCAGTTTTCTATATAGAAAAAAATTCCTGAGAGTTTTCAAAAACTTCAGGCTCAGCGTTCGCGTCCAGGTCAATGATTAAAATGCTTTTTAAATTCTATGCTGAGTATGTTTTTAATTAAACATTTCTCTTGGGGGATATTAAGTAAAAAAATGTCAGAGTAAAACAACATCTCTTAAAATGGCAGATCATTTAATGTATTTATGACAAGGAAAGGTTAATATATATATATATATATATATATATATATATATATATATATATATATATATATATATATATATATTACCTTTCCTTGTAATATTAACACATTACATTTACCATATACATTCTATAATAAAATATAGATACAATTACAAACCTTTTAAGGAACAATGATTTAAGATGTGTACTTCCAATTATTTTTTAGAAGTATAATAGTTTTTGTTTAAAGTGAAAAAAAAAAAGATACAAACATTTTCAAAACCAAATGAAAGCAACATGAATATGAAACGCATGTTGCTAGCAGCTTGGCACATGTGTTTTAAACTATAGGTTTAATTTTTCCCTTTCTTTATTGTTGACACTCTTTAGTTAGTTATTGTCCTGTGTGTCCGGTTTCGGATGGGTGTTTGTGCTGTGACTGCATAACGGCCCTTTGGACATGAAACATTGCTCTCTGGCACTGTGAGTTTTATGCATCTGTTCCTAACTTTCTCTTTCTGTTGTCAAACTCCTGCGACAATATTGGCTTTGTTTCTTTTTTCATGTTGCACTGACAGTGCAGAACACACATTCAGTACTGAGATCACACATTTCAGCGCAGTTGTGGCCCTTTCATTGAGTATATGTGAGCTTGGCCGGTGTTACGAGGCATGACTAAGTGTTGAACTCTGTTGTGTACACTAGTAAACCAACGCATCACGTGGTGTTGGTTTCTCTTTGGTCACCACTGAGACGTCTTTCTGTTACCGTTTACCCTAACAAACATTAGCTTTAGCGATCAATTGTGTCTTTAAAGTGTCTGTGTTTCCATACAACATCCAAAATGAGCCTTATCAGCAAACATTAGTCCAGACCAGCTCTCAGTTAAACAATATATTCATGATTTATCACAACTTTTAATCTTTTGTCAAATCAACTTCTAAAATAAATGTGGCTCAGATAACATAATATTTTGAGTTTCTATTTATAATGTTATTATGTCTATTTATTACTACATTTTTTTTAAACTTTAGGCAACCAGGTAACTTACTTTTTTAAGTTAAGCCAACAATATTTTAGGTTAGCCATACAGGTGAAACTTAAAGTTTATTTATTTTAGCAATTCAACCTAAAAGGTGAAACTAATATATTATATAGACTCATTACATGCAAAGTGCAAATTTTTTTTCTTATAATTTTGATGATTATGGCTTACAGATTAAAAAAAGGTCATATCTGTAAGCCATGATCATCAAAATTATAACAAAGAATATCTCACGTTGCATGTAATTTCACCTTTTAAGTTGAATTACTGACATAAATGAACTTTTACACCAATATTCCAATTTTTCGAGTTTCATGTTTATGTTAAAGGGGTTTTCAATGCTTCTGGGACTGGAAATAAGCGACTCGCTTAAACCACACACACATTCCTGTGGAATTACAGCATAGAGAGCAGCGGTGAGGTTTGGCAGAGACTCAGCGCGTGTTTCTTGTGCAGTTCGTCACAGTCTCACATGTCCTGATAAACTCTGGTCTAACAGGACAAACCGTCGCCGCCTCTTCCTCATATTGCTCATCATCAAAGATTTAAAGCTCAGACAAGCTCTGGGACAGGGCCTATTCCTGTTTGCCAAAGCTGAATTATTTACATAGAATGAAATATGAATTTGAATTTGGACATATGCTTTAAGAATATCCTTCCGGTTCTGTTGTCAGGAAGACTAGATATATGTAGAAAGAATTAATTTTCTTAATGAAATATGGTCCAGACTAGAGCTGCATGATTCTGGATAAATTATGAATCCCATTTTTCTCTCATGATGTTGAATAGACGACTAAACAAAATAACATGTAATTTTCTAGAGGTTCTGACAAAATGTATATTGCTGCTGGCTATTTAAAGACATTAATCTATTTGAATTGATGATTCAATGACTCACTCATAAAGACTTGTTTCATTACTGGATGAATCAGCATTTTTGAACAAATCTGTTAAGTGAATGATTTAATGACTCACTCATACAGACTTGTTTCATTACTGGATGAACCAGCAGGGCTCACATTAAGGCTTGTACGCTTGTCCGGGACAAGTGGGTTTTTTGTAGGATAAGTAGAAGAGAAAATTAGTTGTCTGACCGGACAAGTTAAATTTCAAACAAAACAAAATGCCATATTACTTCACGTTATGTGCCACTTGTTACGTCTATTTTACAGATTTCATTTTACCGATTTGAAACAAACACATTTTTGCGCTGCCTGTGAATGTCCTGAATGTGACTCACAGAAAGACGTGCGCCAGTATAATGCGCATGCAAAGACCAAAGAAGTCTTATGATGGACACAAAGAGTTGTGACTCGTGAGAGAATGAGGCGCGTGTGAGATCTGTCTCTGTCCACAGCGGCTGCTCTTAAAGGGCCAGCTACCATAGCCTTCTGTCAGTAAAGTTAATGAAAGAACAAAGGGAACAGAGAAAATGACTCACTGTGTAGCTTTACTCAACTTGTGTAGCTTTAATAAGGAGTAGTCTATATATAATTTATAATTTATGCAGCGCAGACTGTTTCATAACTTTATTCAATTTCTGTATATGTCCTACCTGTTAGACAGTTAATTTTTATCCAGACATCAATGGCTTATTGACCATTATAGGTGTTATCAATCATTTAGTTGTTATTGCTAATTTCAGAATTATCACGAATCTGTGTGTGCATTTGGTTTTAGAACAAAACAAGTTGACTCATGAAACCATTTGTTTATTACATCGCAATCGCATATCACAACTGCAATATTGACCTCAATAATCGCAATATAGCATTTTTCCCAAATCGTGCAGCCCTAGATAAAATTATAAATCTTTACCCGGACAAGTGACTTTTGTGCATTTTAAGTGAAACATAAAAACATAATTTTATATAAATTCAATATATTTAAACATACATTTATTTAAACATAAATTTAAGTGAAACATAAATTTACTTGTCCGAAGGACAAAACTAAACTTAACTCAAAAAGTTAATGTCAAGCCCTGAACCAGCGTTTTTGAACGAATCTGTTAAGTGAATGATTCAATGACTCACTCATAAAGACTTGCTTCATTTCCAGATTAATCAGTGTTTTTAAACTAATCTTTTGAATGAATGATTCAATGGCAAAACATATTTTAACAGTCACTTGTCGCCACCTACTGGTGTAACGATATAATTGATACAATCTTTATTTGAAGTGTCAAGTCATTCCCAAAAGGTGATTTACTTTATTTTAATCGCCTTCATAGACATCAGTATTAATACTTTTTTTATTCCAACAAAATGGTGTAAAATTCATTCATCAGATATTTATTGGTTACATAAAAATACGTATAATATCGCCTTTTTAAATTTGCATATGTCTCTAGTGTTGTTCTCATGTTATTATTTGTATAAATGTAATTTTAGCAGCATTTTGAGGTGTTTGATTTCAACCGAACGTGAAGGCTCTGTTTGGTTTTAATTATTGCATGTTTCCTGACCATATGGTTTCAGTGCTATTAATCTGTTCACTGATAAACATATATAGGTTTCTTTGTTGCTCTTCTAACATGTGTCCTGATTTGTGAACCCAGCTAAGCTCTTGCATGTGCCACTGTAACCCTGATGCCTTTGTAAAGCTCAAATAATCCCTAATGCAACTTTGCATGTGTGTGAAAGAGCAGTATGGCGTTTTATCTAGTGCACAGTCTGAAAAATGACCTGCACTTTATGATCATAGACTACAGCAGAATCCATCGCTTCTCTAAATTGACTGATGGATGAAGTGAAATTACAGATGTTTTCGCGAGGCCACTTCAGGCGAAGTTGTAGCTGGGACAGAAATTGTAGTTTGTAATCAGACTGTGCTTTAGTTTGAGGATTAGCCCCATATAATGGGATCAGAAATCACAACCTGCTGCTTTCTCCTGTGCCCTGCATCCCTCTTTCTCTTTATTAATGTTCTACACCTTTTCTCTCTGCACAACACAGACACCAGAAAAACATCACTTCACCCTGCAATCTAATATCCCGCTGTTCTGCTTTCCATCGAACACCCATCTGGAAAAGGACAAGGAGACAAATCTTTTTCTTTTCATTACTTTTAAGGTCTTGCTCTATTCTTTTCTCTCAATTTTGGGGAAAAGTTTCCCCCATCCCCCTCTCCTCCTGAATGCCATGGCCTCCTGACTCCCTTGAGGACAAATCCTCTTAAAGGCAAAGGTTGGATGGGAATTCAATTGCGACAGAGTGAGGATTGGAGCAGATCAGCCACTGAAGCGTCGAAATCGCCTCCAGCTTTTATCTCGGCCAGATAAGGGCCCATTTGCAGCGCCAAGTGATGAACAACTCTGGCAGGTCATCGGTTTTGATGCCTATGTAAACGGATGAGTGGAAAACAGTTTGTGTCAGCACAAACTTTCAGTAAAGAACTCCCACTTTCTGATTCCTACACTATTAGTGAAACTTGACTAGCTAGCAGTGCTATGTCTTGATTTTATTTTTTAAAGGAGTAGTTCACTTTAAAAAAAACTTTTGCTGATAATTTACTTACCTCCGTGTCATCCAAGATGTCCATGTCTTTCTTTCTTGAGTCAAAAAGAAATTAAGGTTTTTGATGAAAACATTCCAGGATTTTCTCCATATGCACTTCAATGGGGTCCAAATGGTTCAAGGTCCAAATGAGAGTTTCAGTGCAGCTTCAAATGGCTTTAAACAACACCAGACGATGAATAAGGGTCTTATCTAGCAAAACAAGCGGTCATTTAAAAAATAACAGTTTAAGTTTTATAAGCACAAATGCTCGCCTTGCTCTGTTCTGTGATGCGCTTTCGTGACTCTCCTGTTCAAACTCGTTCATCAAAATGAACGAATCTTTTTGAGTCATTTAGTTCATTTCGTTTGTTGAATGAACAAAATGACTCAAAAAAGATTTGTTCATTTTGATGAACAGGAGAGTCAAGAACGAGTTTTTTTTTAAAGTGAAATACTCCTTTAAAGGTTGTGTAGATCAGAATCTTATAAAAACTTTTTACCAAATTTGTTTAAACGTTCTATATACATCAATGCATAATTAAAATCTAAGTACTCTGAAAAAAAGAGTATAAAAATCGAGTGACTCTAGACCGTTTAATCTGCATTAAACGCAGCTCATTAGTTCGTACCGGGACGAAACAATGGGACGAAACAATTGGCTTAGGTGACTGTCACTCTCTGCAACCATGGCAACCACCCTTTTGCCATACAGGACCTGCCCACTTGCGCGTATCCAGATCGTACCTGTTCGCGTGCTTGTTTGAGCTTGAAGATGCAAAACTCGACGCAGGTCCTCTTGTCTAAAAAGTGCTCCTTGCCCTGCACTTCGACTACCCCGTCCTCTACTTCCTTCGGACCCTAATAGCAAAATCCTCTGCTTCACCCTCGACCACGGATCTGTCCTCGAGCTGACGATGCGGTACTTGCTGTCTTATACTGTCTATGGGTAACTTACTTGTCTCGGGTGTTTAGTCCTCATCAGAATCAACAATGCTTTCATCAAGCAAACTCTTACATGCAGAACACCATATATATGTAATGAATCTTACACGAAATTCATCTTCATCACAGTGTAAATGATGGCAATGGAAAAACGTGTATCATGCAACCTGTTTTTAGCTTTGCCTTATAGATAACTAACTAGCTCGTTAGCGAATCAATATTGTAAGCTTTACCAATATCAATATGCTAGCTTGATAGAGAGTAATAAAATACAACTTATTTGTTTATCTTCATAATGATAGTTAGATTTTTTTATTTACATGTGTTTCTGACACGATGTCACTACATGCACTTCTCTCCTCTCCGCTCGTCTGAGGTAAATAATGTGTCTTCAGCTCAGCTGTCAGAGTTGCGCGTTCATGTGTTTTGGGGGCGTGGCTTTGAAAGCAGCCAAGAAGGGAGGGGGTAAAGTGAATGGAAATAATGAGCTGTATTTAAAACAGTCGTGAGAGGTCTACAGACACTCGATTTTTATACTTTCTTTTTCAGAGTACTTAGATTTTAATTATGCATTGATATATACAGAAAGTTTAAAGAAATTTGGAAAAAAAGTTTTTTTTTCAATTCTGACCTAGCAACCTTTAAGGTCTACTAGAATGGATTTTAATGAAGATTTTTTTTCCAACCAGGCCATATTCTGCCCTTTCACAAGTTTTGATGTTGTTTTTAGACTCTTCTAGAACAGGTTTGAATGTAGATTATTCTACTCATATTCACCATTGTTGCGGCTCCTCTCTTCCCAGTCTGTCAGTAATGCTCTGTTTACTTCCTGTCTCTATGAAGCCCCTCCATCTGAAAAGCACACTGTGTTCTGATTGGTCGGCTGGAGCAGTGTGTTGTGATTGGTCGAGGGATTTGAGTGTGTATGGGAAATGTCCCGCCCTTTCCATAACCGCCAGTTTAACACACTACTAACTAACTCAACCAGGCCCCACCCCTTTATTCTGTGCATTACGTATTATAATGAGGAATATTGTGATGCGTTCGCTCCTGAAAGAAAACGTTCAGAAACAGTGACACTAATATAGAAAAAAAACCTTGTGAATGCTCAAACAGCAACATTACACATTACAACATTACACTTTCTTACAAAAGTGTAAGAACCGCATGAGTTGTGTGAGTGTTAGAAAACAGGCGTTTCTCCTCTCCTTAATGTTCTTTGGGAGACATTGTGTTATTGTCTTGGCCTTTGTGTCCGACTCCTGCATTTGGGGGTCTCCAGCCACTGAGAGGTTAATGAGCTGAAACTAAAGGAGTCTTGCAGAGCTTCCGGTCGGAGTGAGACGGCACAAAGCATTTAAAGCCATTCTGATGAAATCTGGATTAGATTAAACTTTGAACTGGCAGCTAATTTACACATCATTGTCCCTCAGGCGGCTTGAAGTTTCGGGGTAGTTTGAGCACAAAGCCCGGCCTAATGCTGATGGAAACCAAGCCTTTATCAATGCAGACTCTGGGAAACATGGAGCGTTTGAAGTGAACTGGGGTTTGTGTTATCTTCAGTCTCACAATGCAACATTTTGACCCTCGGTCCCGGTGCATTATGGGAAGGAGCTAATCAGATCTACTAAGTTTTTGAAGTAGAAGTAGTAGTGAGATTGTTGTTGTGATGCACTCATGTCAGTGGCTTTAATATAACATCAGGGATGGATCAAATACAAAAGGCCTTTTATCTGAGATAATGTTACTGTCAGTGTTGCCTTTTCCATGACATTTTCCGCATAACAAATTGCAGTAAAATAAAATTGTATGGGTCAATACAATTTTTTTTAATGCAGCCCCAGTAATATTAATATATTTCATTAAATGTTAAAGTTTTTTCTTCACAAATCAGTTATTTAAAAGTAAGAGTAAAGACATGTGTTACAAAATGTGACGCAATGTTACAAAAGATTTTTTTTTATTAAATGCCATTTCTGACCTTTCTATTCATCAATGAATCCTGAAAACAAAAGTTTCCACAAAAATATTAACGGTTTCTTGAGCAGCAAATCAGCATATTATAAATGATTTCTGAAGGATCATGTGACACTGCCGAACTTGATCACAGGATATACTCTACATTTTACAATATATTGACATAGAAAATGATTATTTTAAATTCTAATAATATTAATAGACACTTAAAAAATAACTAACACACTAACTAAAGTGTGTAGGTATTTTTATTGACAAAAATGTTGACTTAGAACCCTTATACAAATGAAATGTAATTATAAAAAGCAATGACACATGATGTAGTGTAGTGCAGCATTGTCCCAAAAAAGGGCGAGAGACTATTTGTTCCAGTGGCCTGAAACTCTCTCACTCATTACAGCTGAGAGTTAAGCCGTTTCTTGGCCCTGTTTGTCCGCTGATCACATATGCTTTTGAGATGCCATCCTCCCAGGTTTCTCGAAGACACCACCTGTGTTTCTGGAGACCTGGGGGATTTGCCAGACATGTTCTGGCTTGAAAGGCGGCATTCATTCGTGTCATGATGCAGTGCCAACACGAACAGCCCGAGTAAAGGTCTGCTCAGGAACATGCTTTCGTACATTTAGTGCTTTCCTTCTGCCTCTTCAGGTATTGAAGTGTCAAGTGTTTGGTATGTGATTCGGTTTTGTACTGTAAGAACCAACCCGTGATCAAATGTCTATGAAATGCCTATTAATATTGTATATATTTTATAATTACTTGGGAAAATACCCCTCCGGACAGCACTTTTGGCCACTCCTGAAATTAACAAAAAACAATTATGTTGATTAAAAAATGCAAAACTACAGAATGAAATTAAAATGTTGATTCAAACTGATAATAATTTTAAAGGAGAGGCTTTAAAGCCTCATTGGTCGAGCCAACCCGTTAGTCCCGCCCCAAACTATCCAGATTGGTGGATCTAGTTTCCATATTTCTAATGCACTTTCCAGGGAAATCAACTATACGACGGACCAGGGTTCTCCGAAGTCGTCATAGTTGAGTAGACGTATGTAGCAGTGAACTGAAGACGACAGTAAATATGATGATATGAATTGTTTTTGTCTTCTTTATTTAAGTTGAGGTTATAAAACTATGCAAGCTTGTTTCCGCCACAGAATAAAACCTTTTAAAAGATAATTTCAACTTTTTATCTCACAATTATGACTTTATTTCTCAGAATTGTGAGAAATAACCTTGCATTTATGATTTTTTTCTTGCAATTGCGAGTTTGCGCTGATTTATCCAGGAATGAGCCAAGCAACTCTTTACGAATGAGTCATTGGATCATTCATTCAAACCGAATAAAAATGAATTCAATTTGATTCAATATTTACTGCAGCAATTAACATTTTGTCAGGACGTCTTGTAAATTACGCTATTTCGTTTAGTTGTCTGTTCAGAATCATTGTGATATGCATTTAAAAAAATCGAGAAATGGAAACAAATAATTTCTGCTACGCTCATGCTAATTGTATTATTAGTTTCTGTTTCACCACATGATCTGTTCATAAAGCCAGTTATGTGTTTCAGATTTATGATGTGGGCTTTTTATTAAACTGCATGTAAAATCTCAATATGTTTCAGCCTTTTTATAATGTTTAATATGCATTTCAATATATTTGAATTTGCTCTGAAATGCATTTTTAATTTATAGAAGTCATTGTTCCCAGATTAAATGATCACGTTTATTTCTAAATGAATATAAGGAAGAATAATATAATTGGTAACGCTTCTACCAATAAAAAGTATATCTAAAATATTTAATAATCTTTGAATGTTAATCTCAACATTTACTAATACAAAAGTTGTATCTGGTTACATTAGTTAATGAACTTATACACAAATACACAGTTATATTTTAATTAATTCATGTTGTCAAAGATTAATAAGTACTTAATGTATTGCTCGTTAGTTGATCTTAGTTAACTTTAACTAATGGAACTGTATTGTAAAGTATTACTATTAAATTGAATAATTTCTATAACTTAAATATAAAAAAGCAATATTTTAGAATGAAAGATTCTACATATTCCTCTGCATTTTAAATGATTGCATGAATTAACTATTGTTATGAAATGATTTTCATTAACGGTTATCATGATATCAGCAAAACATTTAATAAACATGATATTTAAACCTGCCCTTATCATGCATGACAAAAATGCTTTCTTTCTATTACTTTTAATATATTGTTGTGTGTTAAACCTCAACACGTGATGTAAAGAAAGTCTGGTGATATGAATATGGTGATTTAATTTTTTTTTTCATCAGTCTCTGCGACTCTGTTTGTATTCATCCCTCATAGTGGGAAGAAATGCAGATTCCTGAGAGGTGTTTTATATCAACGCAAATCCCTGTGAGGTTTACACACTTGTTCCATTTCTTCTTTAACCGGAAGCGACAGAACTGCCACGCTGCTAAAAATCCATAACTTTATCGGCTTTAACTTTAACTGCTAATCTTCATTCAAAACATGAGCGGGAGGGCGACGCACATTTCCCAGCATATAGCATTTCCCAGTTCCTAGTGAGACTGAGAATCAAAAGCTGTTTAACTGGGTCAGAAGACGAGAGCAAACCACCAGGATCACAATCTTAGATCAGAACATACTGTAAAAAATAACCCTGTAAAAAAAATGGTAAACTACTGGCAGCTGTGGTTGCCAGCATCATACTGTAACTATACGGTGTTTTACTGTTTTTGTGTAAGAGCATTTGAAGTTTTATACTGTTGCTGATAATACGGCATTTAGCTGTTAATTTCAAAAACAGTAACACACCGTATTTTTATGGTATGATGCTGGCAACCATAGATTTTTTTTTTTTTGTACGGCCAAACTGGACTATGATATGGATATTTGCTTGGACAAATATGACCTTCGAGTGTATATTGGTAATCTTGAGGTTGTATTGTGCTTTATTATGGATTAGATAATAATCTAGAGGTTGTACACCTCCGGGCAGATTGACATTTGTTTTTGCTTGTCCTGGAAACCATGAAATTGTTGTTCATTTTCTCAGGGGAAGTCATAAAGGAAGTCATAGCTGCTGTATTATGAGTCTGGAAGGGGGAATCTTTTTTTTATTTTATTTACAAAGCAAGGATAATACGTTTCTGTTTGAGTAGAACAGAGTAAAAATATTTCACTTTCGTCTTTTTTTTGTCAATTTATTCAGTATATCAAGTTTAGACAAATTTTTATTGACCTTTAAATATATTAGGAAATATAATGATTTTGTTTATATATGTTGATGTTATATCTTTCTTAAAGGGATAGTTCACAAAAAAAGGGTTCCAAAAGGTTCCAAACCTGAATGAAAATAAAGCTTTTCTTATTGGCTGTGAAGAACCATAAACATCCATGAAATCTTTTCATTGCCAAAAGTTCCTATAAAATATTAAATGTTCTTCACACTAAGAAAAAAATGGTTATTTTAAGAGCTGTTTGGTGATCACTGATTGGTTCTTCAATGGCATCAGTGTGAAACGCCCTTTTAGTAACCTTGTAAGTGTGTATTGAAAAAGGGTTTTGAATTGTTTTAGACCATAGAATGAAAGTCAGTGGGGTCCAAAACAACATTGGACCTCATTGACTTTCATTGTATGAGCAAAAATCAATTATCTGAATAAATTTTCTTTAGACAAAAGTAAGTCACAGGTTTGGAATCGACATGAGTTAATGACATGACGAACTGTCCCTTTAAGGATCAAATCTGCACGGTTTTGTCATTTGAGTGGTTAATTATTTTGTGAAATATAAAACTAATCATCTTTTAACATGAATTTCAGACTTTTTAATTAACGTTTTAGTCCAATCAAAAAATGGCGATTTTACATGCCCGATAATGGTGATATGTCTTTGTGAGCGGTGGCGAATGCTGTGGGATGTTTGCCCGTCACAGGATCGGGTGTTTACGGCCCCGGTCAGGTTCAGGGGGCGGCATCTCTCCAGCCCTTTAGGAGTGCAAGGCCAGGTTACAGACAGCAGAAAAGATGGCCAAGAAGAAGCCTTATATATGATTGCACATGAACGCTTTAGCTATGATGTACTTAAAATTACTGCTATTAAAGGGTTAGTTCACCCAAAAATGAAAATTCTGTCAGTATTTACTCTCCCTCAACTCATGTTGTTCAAACCCCGCAAGACCGTTCATCTTCGGAACACGAATTAGGATATTTTGATTAAATCTGAGAGCTGGATAACTCCTCCATAGGCTTCTGTTGTAATTGAAACTTGCCGACTATTAAAGACATTGTTAAAATAGTCCAAGTGACTACAGTAGCTCAATCTTAAATTTACCAAGTGACGAGAATACTTTTTGTGCATAAATTAAGTCTTTATTTCAACTATTAATTTCCTTGTCTTTGGGCCTCTAGTCAGTTAAACGTCACTTGTAGGCTCACTATTGGCCGATACTGGTCGTGTGTGATGCGTGTGACAAAGAAAAAGGATTCTCGTCGCTTGATACACTTAAGATCCACTGTAGTCACTTGGACTATTTTAACGATGTCTTTTTTAAGTACTTTTTAAGGCCGTCAAGTTTCAATCCCTCAAGAAGCCTATGGACTAATGTTAGTATGGAGGAGAGATCCAGCTCTTTGGATTGTCTTTGGTTCACTGCCGTTTTAAGGAGGAAATACTCAGCAATGCTGTCCACTTATGAACTTACACATGGTTTAAGTGTATTAAAAACACAACATACACACATAAACAACATTAAAACTTTGAGTTTTACCACAGGGGGATTTCAAGATTCCACATTGTTTGGAGGACAACATTGGGCATGATGTGCAATAACCTTCACATTAACATTACTTTTTAATCGGCAGACAAATCGATGATCAAAATAAGTGTTAGTTCCAGAAATACTTTAAAGTGCATTTTGTTCATTGAAGCTCCCGATTAGACCCTCATGTTTTGCATAAGGTCCGTCAGAGCACTTTCTCTGTTGTTGCAGAAGTGTTTGCCCCTGCATGTACGGCACGGAGACCCTTCGGATCTTTACATGGGGCATTAGCCCAGGAATGTGGCGCCGGCCTGCGTATGTCAGACTGCAGTTTGTTTAGGAATCTGAGAGCGTATTAATCTGTGCTGGGCCAATGCACTTGCTTCCCTGCCCAACATGCTTTCAGGAGCACTTCTACCGGCGAGAGCGCGAGCTGTAGACCTGCTGAGATCTTCAGTTCCCATTTTTATGTTCACTTCTCTGATTTGTCGGTGATAAATGGTGCTTTTTCAGCGTTCTCAGCAGCAGCTGTCTCCATTTTCTGTTCAGTTTTTTAAAAATGCTTTATTTTTTATGATACTGTGCTTTGAATAGAAAACAGTAAGTTTATAATCCTTTATGCCATATTTTAAAGCACAGAATCCCAAAGAATAATGCATTTTTTAAAACAGAATAGAAACAGTAAGTTTATAGTCCTTCATGCCAGATTTTAATATTTAAAAAATGCTTTATTTTTGGATTCTGTGCTCTAAAATATGGTGTGGACTATAAACTTTACTGTTTTCTATTCAGTAAAAAAAAAAGCATTTTTTTTTGGATTCTGTGCTTTTAAATATGGCATGAAGGACTGTAAATGTTACGTTTTCTATTCAGTTTTTAAAAAAATGCATCATCTTTTGGATTTTGTACCTTAAAATATGGTATGAAGGATTATAAACGTTACCGTTTTCTATTCAGTTTTTTAAAAATGCTTTATTTTTTGGATTCTGTACTTTGAAATATGGCATGTGGAACTATAAACTACCATTTTCTATTCAGTTTTTAAAAAATGCTTCATTTTTTATGATTCTGTGCTTTGAATAGAAAACTTAACGTTTTCTAATCATTTTTAAAATGTGCTTTATTTTAGATTCTGTGCTTTAATGGCATGAAGGACCATAAACGTACCGTTTTCTATTCAGTTTTTTAAAAAATGCATCAGCTTTTGGATTCTGTGCCTTGGCATGAAGGATTATAAACGTTACTGTTTTGGATTTTGTACTTTGAAATATGGCAAGGACTATAAACTTACAGTTTTGTATTCATTTTTTTAAATGCTTTATTTTTTAGATTCTGTGCTCGAAAATATGGCATGAAGATAGTATAAACTTTAATGTTTTCTATTCAGTTAAAAAATGCTTATTTTTTATGATTCTGGGCTTTGAATAGAAAACGGTAAGTTCCTTCATGCCATATTTTAAAGCACAGAATCCTAAAAAAATAAAGCATTTTTTAAAAACTGAATAGAAAACAGTAAGTTTATAGTTCTTCATGCCATATTTTAGTATTGAAATATGGCATGAAGGACTGTAAACATTACCGTTTCTACTCTTTTTTTTAAAATGTGCTTTATTTTGGATTCTGTACTTTATATGGCATGGACTATAAACTTACCGTTTTCTATTCAGTTTTTAAAATGTGCTTTATTTTGGATTCTGTGCTTTAAAATATGGCATGGACTATAAATGTTACTGTTTTCTATTAATTTTTAAAACAAAATGCTATATTTTTTGGATTCTTTGCCTTAAAATATGATATAAAGGACTATAAACTTACAGTTTTCTATTCAGTTTTTAAAATGCATTATCTTTTGGATTCTGTGCTTTTGAATATGGCCTATAACGTCTCCGAAGTCTTTCTTAGAGTGAATCATGGCTTTCTTTTTGATTAGCACAGTCCCCTCTGGAGCACAGATCTGCGGAGGTCTACGGTTGATTCTTCATTGCGTGCCGAGGATCAGAGCTTGATGAGCACTTTCCTAAAACTCCTAGACGTTTATGTAGCTCGTATCCTCTTGATAAGTCAAAGTCGGCTTCAAAGCATTTCTGAACCCTCCCCGCAGAGAGAGAGGAAAGGCCTCATGTGTCTCACAGGACCGATGAGGAGATTCTGGTCTATAGATCAGACCGTGAGTGATGTCATCTCACAAAGTTCCTCCTGGAACCGTTCCAGACCCGCTCGGGTTTGGGCTTGGCTCTGATGGGTGTCCACTTCCTGGAGAAGCTTATTTTCATGTTAATTAGTTCCTGATTATGAACCTTAGGAAGGCCTTAAAACCTCAGAGAGATCAGACCCTATTCCTCTTCCACAGCGCAGCGTTTGCTTGAAAAGCTCCTTTGATGGTTTGATTAATGTTTTATTTTAACCAGTCTCTCAGCTTCAGAGGTCCCTAATGTGTGTTTCTGTGCTGTCAAAATTATTGTTTGTTTAACTTGAAATAAGTAAGTTACTGGGGGAATATTTGTGTATCCTGATAATGCCAAATATCTGATGTTACCAGTATAAAGTGGCTTACGTTATTTTAAATATATCTAATCAGTGACAGAGTGCAATTTGTCAAAAATAATTCTATTTATTTATTGTATTTTCTTGTTTAAAGGATATTTTCACTAAATTTCTACTGTCCAAAAGTGTGCGGTCAGTAAGAGTTTTGTTGTTGTTGTGGAAATAAATACTTTTATTCAGCTTTGATCACAGGAATAAATGACAGTTTAAGGGTTCGTGCACGGTGCTTAAAAATACTTGAAATATTTCAATTTGACTTTGAAATTAAATCATATATTCATTAGAGAATAATCAAAGAAAAATCCGTTTATAAATTTGTCATAGTATCCTTTCAATGGTTGCTATTTTGTATTTTGCATTAGTTTATTTTTATTTATCTATTTACATGTTTGTTCTGTTTGAAAGATAATATAGACTTTTTTACAGTATCTGTATGAACCCTGCAGGTTACTATATATTCACATGAAAACAGCTGTTTTGATTTATAATAATATTTCACAAATTACTGTTTTTACTGTATTTTTAATCAAATAAATACAATGGTGAGCATAAAAGACTTTCTAAAACATAAACCCCAAACTATAAAATTTAAAGCAATATAATTATACAACACCACAGTAGGCCTAGTAGTTTTCTAGCACAGATAGTGTTATTCGGCTGATTTATCTTCCAGTATTCGGTGTAAACAAACTCCTCTAATCTGCATTACAGACTTTGCTTCTTTACTTTGCTCTCGTTCTATCGGCCGTGACATGAGTCGTGATTATTAATCCTCAAACCGCCTTCAATGTTGATAGAGTAGATCTTCACCTTTTTTAAATATAAGCTCATAGACCATTTCACAAGATGTAAACAACACTGGTCCAGAAGCACTTCCTGTTTCAGTTTTTTAACACTACATAAAAGCTGGGATAAAATACAACCAACAGAACATTTAAAACTGAATCAAAAAGTTAAACAAACATCTTTAAGATGTTTTCTTTACATGTGAAATAAAGAAAACTGTTACAAACTGAAACAGGAAGTTTTTCTGGACCAGTGTTGTTTACATCTTGTGAAATGGTCTATAGGCTTTATCACTTGAGGGATAAAAGTAGTCCAAAATATTGTCTTTT